>JASDQU010241670.1:52112-85388 GCA_032191745.1 Picea mariana | reverse complement strand
AATCATGTCACAAGAAGGATAAACTAGCTTATTGAAGTACAACAACACAGGGTCAAAGTGGATGAAAGGTTACAGAAATACCAAGACGACATGAAAACGTTATTCGACCGTAAGGCAAAAGACAAATAGTTTCTCCCTTGTGATTTGGTCTTGAAATGGGATGCTAGGAAGGAAGACTCGGTAAAACATGGTAAATTCAATCATATCTGGTACGGACCATTCAAAGTGGCAGCTCTGGAAGGAAAAAATTCATTTCTATTAGAAAATCTGGATGGCAAAATCTTCAATGCCCCTATCAACGGGCATTATTTAAAACACTATATGCAATAATTGGTTCCCAAAAAAAAAATAAAAAAATTCCATTGTATATATTGGTTTGTGTTTTCTTTCTATTTCATAATTTCTCTTTGGTAAGTTTACTTTCACCTCTAACTAATTAGGTCAAATTTTTTTGTAGAAGTAGAGATACAAAATTTTCAATACATTCAGCTCTTTTAAAAATCACTCTTTGTGTTTATAGGATTCTATCTTGTAGCCCACACAAGAGAAAGGAGCAAACAAAAAGTCATATATCAAAGACTAAATTTGCCAAAAACAGGTGATAGAAAAAGTTTTCCATTATTTTAAAAGAAAATGAAATGGTAAGGAAAAGGTACGAATTCTTGAGAGTTTTTCATTTCTTTTAACGAAGGTCTCTAAAGCACCGTGATGGTCTCATAATTACGATGTTTTTGCTTGATTGGTTATCAAAAAAATGACTCCTTACTCTGGATCCTAAGAGTTTCACCTAGATAAAGATAGGAGGTAATTAAGATAAGTAGAGAAAGTAAAGCACCTCCAGAAAAGGGCCCCAAGGTTAGTTTTAATCCATGATCCCTGTGTTTCGAATCCCAGATCTCTCTCTATCACCTTTTTTCTGTCCACAGACATACCTTCTTAAAAAACCAAGCTTCTTTCCGGGTTCTATACATAGGGAGAAGATATTATGTTTTATCTTTGGAAGCTATAAAGCAGATTTCATAAAGTAATCCAGTCTTCACAAACACTCAATCTCTTACTAAGAAAAGTGATGCGTAGGTTGATCCTGACTCTTCTAGGCTTTTCAATAGTTTCAAAGGATTGAGGCTTGCTCGAAAGAAGGCCCCTAGAAGTAATCTTTCCCATTTTCCCTGTGGGCTAAGGTGTTTTGAAAGTTAAGGGAAGGTTGGTACCAAGTAATCAAAGCAAGTTGACAAACCTCCACTGCAAATATTACACAGATATCATCTCTCATACAAGTTGATTGCCCCCACTTTGTGTTCTAAAAAGTAAATTATAATACAGATGGTGAAAGAAAATTCATATTTGATTTCCCACATCTAGTCCAAAGAGACGATGAAAGGAAATTCATAAATGATTGCCCTCGTCTCAACATTTAAATGCATAAATATATTTCAAAGTGGTGAAAGGAAATTTAGTAAAAAGGGCTAGATAACTTCATCGGGGTATTGAACAGGCTCGCTGGTAGTGAAACAATATTTGAGATATCTGTAAGGCTATCATACGTGAATCTCACTCTACTCTGGTAATCAACTTTCTCGAAACCGGATCTACATCCTAAGTTCAGACAGGGCTCCCCGATTAAAAACATGTAATAAACTTCGTTGATGCAAGCCAAAAGTCACAAGATCTGTTGGATTTCCTAGGACTATTTTGATTGTCTTAAGGCAGACCTGAATTCAGTAACGAGAAAGATAAAGTCATGAAAGGGGCTGCAGCTGATTTTTAAACGTGTTTGAGTGTTGAAAATCTTCTCGGAAGTAAAAGACGAAATCTCTTCTTCCCTCTATATCCCCTTTCCTTAAGCAAGTTTCACAGAAGTAAAACCAATGACTCCATTTACGCAATACAAGCATGTGGTCTACTATTCTTCCCGTCTCACAGGAAGACGAGATCCCTAGTTGGAGCCTATGTTGGAGCCGCCTTTCTCAACTAGTTTAAATGTAATTCTTAAAATCAAAGTTTGACCATTAAGTTGTCTTTTACTTCGTGACCTTTACCCACTGAAAATATCAATAGTCCTGATTTGCGAAGTGGTGATGGCCGCTGTACTCCTAATCCATTTCCATTTAATTTCTAAATGATATTTTTTACTTTTATATACCTCGGGATATCTCATTTCGGGAGTTACAAGTCACATGGTTTCCAAGCCCCGGTGCGTGAATTCGGGAATAAACCTTGAAATTTTACCTAGGTTAGTGCCGAGATTAAAGTTCCTTAAACCTTAGTTAAGTGCTGTCGGGATTTCGCATCTTGGCGATCACTCTCCTCAAAAGTCTTACCATCATAACTCTGATAGGAACAGTTGCGAGATAGTTTTACAAGTCACCTAGGTTAGTGTCAGGGGTAAGTCATTTTAAACTGTAGTTAAATAATGTCGGGGTTTTGGGACTCAACATTCAGTCTTCCAAGAAACTATCCCTTTGTAGCCCGGAGTCGTGAAATCACGATATTAATTAAATACTGACTAATTAAACACTTAATTTGGATCACGTTTTTTCTTAACTAGATCGCGTCATCGCGATCTCGAGTTTTAGGAGCTTGAAGGATAGGAATGAAATCTCCCGATACGGCGAACGTTGAAAAGGGTGATTAAAGTTTAAAGAAAACCTAATTAAAGAAGATAAGCCAAATTAATCAGTGCATTAATACAAATAGTAACACGCACCGTCTATGGGTTAAATTTAAATGTTTTTTGTGCTAACTTGTGTGACGACCTGTAAAAAAATTATGGCATTTATTTGAAATGAGGTGAAGCGATATGTAAAGATATTGTTTTTATTTCTAAATATTTCCCCAAAAATGATTTTACCATTCTGTTCATAAGGACGCCGAGGTTTTAATGGTCAAGATATAGAGTTCTCTCTCTCATTGTTTCAAATTTCATTTCTATCTTGCGTAAAGAAGCTTTTCTCACCAGGCTAATTTATGTATGTATACACATTTTACTACAGGACAGATAAGTCAGAGTCCTCTATCATGGCTCCACGAAAAGCATCCAAGGCGATTGCTGAGAATTTAGGGCAAGGCTCAGATAATGTTTCCGATACTTCACCCCGAAGTATTGATTCTATCAGATGCTGGTCATACGTATACGAAGTTCTTCAGTCTGAATTGGTGAACTGTTTAGATGATTCTAGTGATAATGAGAAGGACGATTTGGCCACCAAATAAAAAATCATCATTCAAGTAGAGATGCATAAGATAGTGGCTAGGCCATAACTCCTTCCCTACTATGATATGATCCGATGGGCATTAGATCATGTGGATATCCTGACTAGAACTATTATCAGTGAGCAGAAGGTGACCATTGGGACATTCATACTAGAACATTTGCAGGCGATGTACCAATTGTCACCCACACCAAACTTCTCACACAATGCCGAGTTTCTGAAAGGTTTTAAGTGAAAATAATTGGAGCAATACGATATAAACTTGTCTGATCTAATCAAGGATTGGGTCTAGCACCCCACAAAGTTCAGGGTGGATGGTAATGGAGTTTATTCAATCTCTTCATTGGAACCACAATTCAAATATATACCAATGATGACCTACAGGTTGTATGGGAAGGTGGACACCACACATTGTTTTCTCCCATGGGTGCCTCTCATTCATATAGTCGATGAAGGTTGTTCCTTCGACTGGGACAAATTGTTGTCAGATAGTTTAACCAATGGGATTACTGAATATCAGATGCAGAGGGTGAATGGAAAGGCCGCTTCATTTTTTATGTCTGCCTACATCATGGATGTTGTTTTTTTCATGACACCTTTCCCCCTAATGAGATGGAGCTAGACTCCATTTGAGGTTGAGCCTATCCATTTCTACACTCAAAACTTTGGGAAGATAAGGCCACAAAATTTATATACAAAATTTTCAATTGGGTAATGGTACCAATGTATATCTCCATCTTCGGCAACCCACCACCCAGGATTTCAGATAACGTCGCCACCAACTTGAGAAACATGGCCGACTGGTACGTAGAGGCAGAATTTTTATACCTTAGGGTTTCCAGCACCTCTTTTCCCCCCTATGATTTACCATTATTCATACCGAACAGGCTGGCTTGCTGCAAAATCGCTAGGCAAACTCTGATTGGTGGCATAAGCAAAGAGCTTAAAGGATTTTCGAAGAAGGTATGGTCGCCCTTTCCCATTCATTTGAATACATATTCTTTATTAGATTTCGAACACGCAAAATCTGAGGCAACGGCTCTGGAGGATATTAAATTGATCCACATTAAGTTCAAGAAGCACAACCCACACAGGATCGTGGGCAATCACATGGCAAGTTGTGGCCTTAAAAGGTATGAACATGAGCATTCACCTCATGATGACATCTTCCGAGGGGCGAGATTATACACTGAGGTCCTAAGTCGGATTCAAACCTTGTAGCTCGAGGAGATGGTTGAGTTCTTCAAATTTCAGGAACACCGATGGAGCTACCTTCCCCCAGTCTTACAGGGTTAGAACCCACCGACTGCAGATGTACAAAAAATGAGAGCCAAGGGTTCCAAAGATTCAGGACCTGACCAAGAGGAACACCAAGAAAAGAAGAAGAGAACCAGGGGCTCGAAACAAGAAGCCGAGATCCCCAACCCTCCAAGTAAGTCAACCTCGTTTGTTACCCCGGGAAGATCATCGAAGCAGATCGATAGTCCCATCATTTATGTTACTCCAATACAGTCCACAAAGGGAACCCCAGATGCAGGATGGATTTTCACCGAAGAACTAACGTCCATAACTATGGAAGAGTTGCCTCTGAATGAATTTTTCTTCGATAAGAAGAGAAAGGCCATTGTGAAACAAGAACTTTATCAAGAAGCATGCATGGTAACTAAGAAATTTAAAATCCTTGCTGATGGGGGAGCCATGAAAAAAGAGGAATTTGCAACGCAGATAGTAGGGACGTTGGGGGATTTTTCTATAGCCAACCAATATTCTGTCGAGTCCCTAAAAGAATAGTTGAAGTAAAAAAACCACTTGATCAAAACTTTGGAGGATAAGATGGCTACAGCAGAAGCAACCGCTAGATATCAGGCGAACATAGATATAGAGCTAGCTAGGGAAACCGATCAAAAAGAAATCGAGCAGCTCAAATCTGATCTCGAACAGACACAGCAGATGGCTCAAACCAGCAAATCACAGATAAGCCAGCAAGGACAATTGATAGGGCAGTTACAGGCCAAATTAAATTTTGTCGAAAACCAGATGATAGATATCGAGATATTCCAATCCCAAGCCATAGAAATCTGAAAAAGAATGTCAGCAACTCAACAAGGGTTACTTTCTAAAGTGGAAAATATTCAAAACTACTTCCAACTCATTGATCAAGCACTAGAAAACATCTCCTTTAGAGAAAAAGAAGCTGGGGCAGATTGGGTCATTTCCAAGAGGCTGTTATAGCCACGAAAAAAAGGGAAATAGAAAGTAGTTCCAGGTTTTCTATCCCAGAGAAGACCTAAGGTAACATCTTGCTGAAGGCATGGGAGCGTAACATATCATAAGGTAGACAACGAGCTAAAGAGGTAAGAAACTATTGTGAAGAAACTTTCGGCTTCATAGATGGGAGTTTGTTGGATCTCGATAGTGAAAACAACACTGAGACACTGGGCCAGATTAATATAGCCAAGCACCTGCTCAATATCAAGGAAAATGAGGAAAGAGAGTTGGCTGAAATATCACAGATAACCCATATGGATATAATCCAAGTAGATAAATGGCTAATAAAACCAAGTGTACATTTATTTTCTATCACCGCCGAAGACCGACAGGTAGAAGGAAAGTTGCCACTATTAGTGAAGGATTATTACACTTTTGAGGCAAATAATCAAACAGAACCTTCCAGGTTGATAGCCTAGTTGGTGGAGAGGTATGTCACTTGCTCTGATCATGCGAAGGGGTAGGTTTCTGATATCAAATAATGACAAGTGTTTGCCTATTATATTTTTAGATTTCAAAGAGGAAAAAAGGGAAGGTGTTCCATTTGCCTGAAAGAAGGACAGGACAAAGAATTGAAATGTTTAATCTCATTTTTTTTTGTAACCGAAAAAACTCTTGAACGATTGAAATTCGAGCATGTAGAAGTTTGTATAAATATGAAATTAGAAGAAAGAACAAAGGCTGGACCATTTTGGTCGATTGTAATAGAGACTCTCTCCTTTTGAAATTTAATACAAAGCAATCCGAAGACTCCTGATTCTGTCAAGACTGTGTTATGAGTTTGTTTCCTCTGTGATTTCATATTCAATTTCATTTCGCATATATATATCTGATGAATGTTTTTACTGCAATTTAGTAAAACCTCTACTGTGGTGATGAATTTTTAGTCATCTATATTGTTTACAGTTTTTCCTCTGTATCAGCTATTAGTAGGTACAAGACCTGTGAACTCTTTAGATCTTCATATTTTATGCTTCGTCATATTTCTTCTCATCTTTTTCTTCTTCTGTTTACAGAGTGAGATTCTCCCTTGATAGGAGCCTCGTATTATAGACAACTTAATGTTTTTCTCACATTTCACACACCATTTATTTAAAAGATAACTCAATTACGGGAAAAGACCTTTGGTTTGCACTTTATCTCCAATATTGGATTCAAAAGTTCTCTTTTATACGATCAAATTGATACAACATCAAAAACCTCGAACTCTCCTTTGATTTTCCTGTTCCTCTATGACTGTCCCTGTTGCAAGATAGCCTAATATTGAACCCGGCTTATCGGACCAAACCCATATTGCTTTGAACCTTTTCGATACCATACTTAAAACAACCATCACCCGGGTAGAACTTGAATTTTCATGGGCCGCGATTGAACGAGATATAAGCATCTAGGAACAGTGGGAAGCGAGATAATGACAACCTATAAATCAGCCTTAGCTTCCTTTCCTGAGGGTTGATTCTTCCCCCTTTTTATCCTTTAGTCACTTTCGGATGCCTAGACACTGTACTTTCTAAGCCTTAAGTACAGACTCTGGAACAACAGGATGCTAACATATTGGCATCATTTAAAGAATGGTGGTGAAAAATCTAGAGGTGAGACTTATGAGCATTATTCTTAAAAGTAGCTTTTAGGTCATAATGGTTAGTGGCTTGATTTCAACTAGTGTGTTAAAGCTATTATTGTTTTTTGTGGGGTAAAGTTTCCATTTACAAGGTTTGTGTGGTGGTTATAATAAGTAGAAATATAAATATTGTAACAAATACCAGCAAAATAGAAAAACATAGAGAAAAACAACACCAACAATGATACTTTTATTGATAGAAATTCAAGTCCACTTGCCTCTTCCAGGGGGAAACCTCCAACAGAGAAAAACTCTATTTGGACCGGCCCCACTCGCTTGAGAATTGTATAAGTATCATATAATTTGGGGGTAAGTTTATGACAGTGTTTAACTTTGAGTGGTATCTTTTTATAAGGTTGCATACAAAGAAACACCTAGTCCCCTTCAGCGAATTGACATTCAGACCCTGATTTTCTTATTGCTTCATGTGATTTTGAGAAAGGACCAAATTTTCTTTGAGGGTATGGAGAATGGCCACTTAGACTGTAATATTGTTGTCAACCTCTTGAACCTTAGAGACACCTCGCATGCTTGAGAGAACCAACACTGGATTTTTCCCATATATTGCTTTAAATGGAGTCATGTGAGTGCCAGTATGGTAATATGTGTTGTACCACCATTCAGCTAGGGGTAACCACTAATCCCATTGATTTTTTTTGTCGGACGCAAAACACAAAAAATACGTTCCCAAACACTTGTTGACAAAAGGTGATGCTTGTGAAAGTTGGATCACGATCATAGATTATAGAATGAGGCATGCCATGGAGTTTGAATATATTATCCGTAAATATTTCAGCCATTGTGGATGTGGTGAACAGGTGTTGAAGAACACAAAAGTGATTATATTTGGAAATACGATCTACTACCACCATGAAGAATGACTTATTTCTCAATTTAGGTAAGCCAATAATGAAATCCATAGAAATATATATCCAAATGGAAAGTGGAATTGAGAGTGGTTGGAGTGTTCTTAGATATTTGAATGTTTCACCCTTTTTTCATTGACGGGTATCACATTCAACCACAAAGGTGTGGATTTCTTGTTTCATACCATCCTAGAAAAAAATAGCATTTGACTCATTCATAGGTTTTGGTACACTGTGAATTCCCAACTATGGGTGAAGCATGAAACTCAGAGATTGCCATGGACTTAAGGTTCAAATATTTTATTAATTACAAACGACCCTTTTAGTGAAGCTCTTCATTGTGCCAAATAATGAGCCAAGGATTGAAGAATATTTGGCATGCCTATCACTAGATCCCTTGTGCATTATCGAGTGTTATGACTAACCTTCCAAAGAATTTCATTGCATGACAATCAAGGAGAAATAGGGAGAAAAATACTACATTGAGACTTGGTTCCAAATAATCATTAGACCAAGAAATTCTTCCATTCTCACACTTCTTGAAATCATCTCCATTAAAGCAATTGGCCTCTCATATCCTAGTACTCGTCAATATATAGTTTTCAAATTTGGATATGAGTTTAAGAGAGATCATTTTTCATGAATGGATGCATTGGAAATACTACTACCTCTGAAAAATGCTTTCTTTTTTAAGTAAAGTAGGATAGTATAAATAAATGAATAAAATATTAAAGAGAAAAATTAGCGTATTTGTGAAAACCAATTCACTAGCACAACTAGACATGAGTTTTTCTTGAAAACTAGGTAGCTGAAGGGAAAAACTCTCAATAAAGTTTTGCAAGTTGATGTTGGTTCAATTTTTATGGTTCTTCAAATCATTTATGTTTTATGCTCGCGTCAGATGATGTGATATTCATTAAGTCCCACCTTCTGACAAGTCTCATCCCATCAACTCCAGCACATCATATGAGATCGATATTATAGATGTTTATAAGTACCTTGAGGAATGCATGCCTTAATGACAATGTAAGGTCCCACCATACCATCCTTTAAAACACACAAAGCCAAGTTCAAAAAGAGGAATTTTTTTTTGATTTCTTGTTGTACATAATAGTCAATAATCACAATCCTATGTAAGCACATGTGCACAAGATGATATGTCCACAAACTCATCATTTAAGGATTATTATTCAAGTTCTCAATCTTGCCTTAAAATCTTATCAACTATTTAAAACTCAACATATAAAAGAAAATCTTGTAGCTCAACTAACTCTATTCATTCCATATTTTATTTTCATAACAATAGGGATACCTACATGGTCCAAACCTTCACCAATATGAACCATTAAGTTCATAAATGCAATACCTGTTTCAATTCCTATCCACAACATATTTCCATTTACAAGAAATGGTAAAATAAATAACTCAAAAGAGTGATGAGCTCTAACATGTTTCTATCTCAATTAGAATATGATAATACACATAATAAAAAATTCCTATACACATGCATTATTATAAATACATCTTCTAATCTCATTGGATCTTTTCCACAAACACTTTTCTGACCAAATAAGCATTAATATTTGACAAGGTTATTACCTCTTGAGGAATTTCATCAAATAGTTTGATAAGAACACTTTCATCAAATGTTTATATATGTTAGTATCTAAACAAGGATTTGAACTAGTTGCAACAATCCTTAACAACACCATTATAACCATTTTGCAGGTGAATCTGGGAAAAATATGTAAGGATTTAGCTTCTAATGAAAGAAGGAAAGTTGTAGGTATTGTTTTTATCTTTGAAAAAAAGCTAATTAAGTCCTTGATTGGAGCAACGGTTTGAAATTATGGATAAAATATTAATTTTCTCTGTTTTCTAGTTATGAAAAACAATATTTTTATTCAGACATTTTTGCAAACACTTAGAAAGCAAGCAAGCTATAGAAATTGATACATTTTTAAAAACACTCTGCAATAAAGCAAGCTATATCCATTGATACATTTTTAAAAACACTTTGCAAGAAAGAAAGATACAACCATTTACGCAAATTGAGAAGTATTTGGCTAGCTTGAAACATACTACTAGGGTGACTTTTAAACAATAATTTGTAAATGACAGTTATAGGCATTGAGATATTTTAGCAAACAACTTGCAAGAAAATATTCAATCAACTTCTTCCTACTACTAGAGGTCAATAATAAAACTCAGAAGGATTTACAAATCCACAAATCTAGGCCGCATATTGATTTCCCCAAGGATCTGCGCATTTTGTGAAACTTCCCAAATCGTAAAATCAAGTTCTAAAAACACTTTTATTGGACTGAAAATGGGGTTTCCATGGTCATAAGGTAAAAATACCTCTAGAAGTTGGTCTGAAACAAAATATAATGGTCTAACAACTTGATTTTTTAAAATACTGAAAAAATCAAACCTGAAAACTTCGTTTACACATTTTTTCATACATATGGCATGAAAACCTCCACCTACAGCCATATATGTGGGAGCATAGCTTAGAACTGTATGATTATAATTTAACCATACTTTCACATACATAGAGTCAAGTTGTTCTCAAGCATTTTTTTAGAAAAAGTGGTAATACAAAGAGGTTCTTACTGTAAGAAGAGATGCCAATTTATATTTTAGCAGTTGTTCTAAAGTAGGAATTAATCCTATAACAACTATGATCTAGTGATTTTTAAAAATATCTTGGCACCGCACTGCAATCAAGGGTTAGTTCAATCCTACAAATATCTCCACTAAATAAATAAAAAAATATGTCATGAAGAATATCAATAATCTCGTTTAGATTTTAGCCTCAATATTCCATAGTTATTCCATAAATGCTAAATACTACAAATTCCCAAATTTCTAATTTAAACAACATATATCACATAATTAAAAATAAAATACCAATTTATACCTCACAATAATGAAGTCCACAACTAAAACATTATTCTCCATCACCTCCGAGCTTGCCAACTCAGTTGGACCAACTGGGTTTCCTCCCAGCCATATCTAGGGAGAATGTCGCTCCCTGGAACCCCCAAGCTGAAAGAACTCACACACAAAACCAAGTTGCAATTATAGTGAGGTACTCAAGGAAATATTAAGAATAGATCTCTTCTCTTCCTCCGAATACCACTCTTAACCTGACTTAGATAATTAAAATTGGTGAAGTGTTACAATTAGAGCTCCAGATTCATTTCAGTATCATTTAGTTACCCTCTAGGTATTTCCCAAAATACATGGGGTTTCACTTGTATTTATAGTTTCTAGGTGGGGTGACACCTCCCCCCCCCATGCAAAATTAGAAAAAATAAAATTCTAAAAATAATGATTATTCATCACCTCCACTAAGGTGTCAACATTTTAAAATTTCTTCTATTTATTTGTTTTTTAAATATCCATTATTCACCAAGATGAGGTGTCACTCTAATATAATATCTCATATTTATTTTCTTTTACTTAATTAATTCACATTTTTCATTAAAATGTTATTATACTCATGAGACCCTCCAATGTGGGTAAAAATGAAATTAAATTAATTCAAGGTTTACCCCAGATTAACTTACCCAATTGAGTCATGATCAAGAGTAGTATTTTTCTACTGGGGAATAGGGATTCCACATCCCTATTGCGTTCCCCCTATACTTATTAGGACTCCACACCCTTTCCTTGTATCTAGGACTGCACACCTTAGCAGATTCAAGACTTCGTGCCCTGATCATAGATCCAAGACTCCACATCTTGATATTCCATGGATTTAAGACTCTACTCCCTAACTCCGTGGCTTATCATCTATTGGCTTCAAAACTCTACATTTCTCTCAAGGTACTCAATGTGAGCTCTCACCCATATGATGGTCAATTGGCAAGGTCTTACTCCAAGGCCTACACACATCACAATCTCATAGATCAAATGCATTAAATAACATTCATAGCAAAAAATGAATATAATTTCATTTTATCAGATGTGTAGGTGTGACTTCCACAGTCACTTTGATTTTTAAGGAATGACTTGAACCACAACCATTTTGAATCACATTTTTCCAAATGTGCATACGACTTTCACAGTCAATATGATCATGTAGAATGCTTCCATAGTAATTTCTTATTCGAGCATCCTTCCTGGAAAGTAATCAAGTCCCCATGCCATATCCCACTCATTACAAAGTTAAGTATGCATAATCATACAATACATGTATCATTAATAAAACCATGATAAACTACATGTTATACACAATAATGATCACATAGGTGTCCATATATCAAAATCTTCGATGGTCAACCACATTATAAAATTATACCATAAGTCATGAGTTTTATGAAGAAGACAAACACCCATCTACTTTAGTATTCTAGATATAAAATAGTATGTAGAACATAAATATTTTAGCTATAAATGACAAAGAAACAATGATATAACCGTAACAATACCAAAATAATACCATAATAACACCAAAAAGAGCACTTTGATTACTGATAGAAATGTTCACTTTCCTCTTTGAGGGGGCAACCTCCAATAGAGAAGAGCTCTATTACAATAATATCCAAGACCAAATTTATCATACCCTCTACTCCTATTTATACTAAATCTATCTATCCAAAAGAACAATCTAGAGGAAGATCCTTCTAGAAGCAAAAGCTTCTATTAGGTCTTCTTACATTTGACTTATTCTTCCTTATTTCCAAGCCTTATTAATATTGGCCTTTATTACATGAAATTATATTATTCTACCTACGTGAGGGGTTAGGGAGGTTAGGTCCCTAACATTCCCTCCCCCTTGAAAAAAAAACCTTGCCTTCAAGGCTTCAGATGAGGGAATTGTTGTAGAATGGTGGCCGACTCCCAGATGGCATCTTCTAGAGTTGTATCTTTCCATTGGACTAACAATTCCTCAATGGTGCACTGATGGAGACAACACTTTCTATAGGATACGACTACTTGTGTCTGCAACCATATGGAACCTTTTTAATCCAACTCAGGGAGACTAGTTTGAGTTTGGCACTTAGTTCCAATAACCTTCTTTAAGCATGAAAAATGAAAAATAGGATGGAGATCTGACTGACTGGGTAGAGCTAACTGATAGGCCACTGATCCCACACGCTTGAGCACTGTATAAGGACCATAAAATTTGGGAGAAAGTTTTCTAATAGTGTTGAGCTTTGAGTGAAGTCTACTTATAAGGTTTTATTCGAAGAAATACCTGGTCCCCTTCAACAAAATGGCATTCGGAATGACCTTGATCTACTTGTTTCTTCATGTGATTCTGAGCCATGATCAAATTGTCTTTGAGGGAATGAAGAATAACCTCATAGAATATAATATTTTTTTCAACCCCCTGAACCTTCGGGACCCTTGGAATATAGGAGACAAATGATGGGGGATTTTGACCATAGATTTCTTCAAAAGGAGTCGCGTGAGTAGTTGTATGGTAAGATGTTTTGTACCACCATTCAACTAGGGGTAACCATTGAGCCCATCGATTTTACCACTTAGATGAAAAACACCTCAAATATGTTTGAAAACACTTGTTGACATATTCATTCTGGCCATCCATCTGGGGGTGATAGGGAATGCTAAGATGCAATTGGGTGACCTACAGCTTGAAAAATTATTGCCAAAAATTGCTGGTGAAAGTGGGTTTTTTTTATAGACAATAGAATTAGGCATGCCATGAAGATTGAAGATATTATCCATGAATATTTGAGCCATTGTGGCAGCTGTGAATGGGTGTTTAAGAGAAAAAAAAATGAGCATATTTGGAGAGATGATCTATGACTACCATGATGACGAACTTATTTCCCAATTTAGGTAAGCCGACAATGAAATCCATAGAAATATATCGCCAAATAGAAAGGGGAATTGGAAGAAGTTGGAGTGTGCCCGGACCTTTGACAATTTCTCCCTTGTTGTGTTGACAAACCTCACATTCAACCATAAAGGTGTAGACGTCCTGTTTCATACCCTCCTAGAAAAAAGAACATTTGACCCGTTCATAGGTTTTGGTAAACCCTGAATGCCTAGTTGTGGGTGAGGCACAAAGTTCATAAATCATTGTGGATTTAAGTTGGGATTTCTTGCATAAATACAAACTACCTTTGTAGTGAAGATCTTAATTATTCCAAGAGTACCCTGGAGAAGCTGAATAATTTTGTTGCAATTGGTGGAGCATGCTAGAAATTTTGGGTTCTTGTAGCCATTCCTGACGAACAACTTGTAGCCAATATGGTACAATGAAGGAGAGGGAGAAAAAGGACTTGTATTCTTCATATTTCCAAGAAAGATCATCGACCACTACATTTTCCTTTCCCTTCTTGTAAATGATCTCATAATCATAGCCAAATATCTTGGTCACCCATTATTGCTGCGCCGAGGATGAAATTCATTGTTCCAGGAAATACATGAGACCCTGATGATCAATTTCTATTTGGAATCATTGACCCAATAAATAAGTATGCCAAATATCCACATCATGCAAAATAACTAACATTTCCTTTTCATAAATAGATTGGCCCAAATGTCGCTCTAAACTTTGTTTGCTAGTGAAGGCCAAGAGCCTTCCATCTTGCATGAGGACAACTCCAATTCCTTTCCCTAAAGCATCACATTCCAATACAAATGTCTTTGTGAATTCTGAGAGGGCTAGTAAAGGGGTCGAGGACACAACATCTTTTAAGGCTTGAAAGGCATGATCTACAGTTGAATTCCAAGTGAAAGAATTATTTTTAAGGAGAGAAGTGAGAGGAGCTACAATATTTCCATATTTCTAAAAAAAACTTCCTATAATAGCTCGTTAAACCCAAAAGACCACATAATATGTTAAGAGTTTTAGGGCGAGGAAAATATTGCATAGATTCAATTTTCTTAGGATCCACTCGGAAACCATTCTTGCCGACAATGTGACCTAGGTATTCCACTTCTGAGGCACCAAAGGAACATTTATATTGTTTGAGGAAACGTTGATTCTTAACGAGTAGATGGAGAGCTTGATTCACATGGGAGAGATGGGATGGCCAAGTTGTACTATAGATGAGAATATCATCAAATAAAGATAAGACAAAATAATGGAGAAAAGGACTAAAGACATGATTCATAAGACTTTGGAAAGTTGAAGGAGCATCACACAATCCAAAGGGAATTACCAAGAATTCATAATGACCCTCATGAGCATAAAATGCAGTCTTTGGAATTTATGATTCTTTCATACGGATCTTGTTGTCATCAATGACATGAATGGGGAATTTGTCTTTGATTGTGAGTTTGTTGAGGGGGAGAAAATCAAGACACATGTGCCAAGTATCTTCTTTCTTGAGTACCATGACCACATGAGAAGAATAGGGGCCAGTACTGGGACGTATAACACCGAATTCTAGTAATTCATGAACAATTTTCTCAATTTCATTCTTTTGGGAAAAGGGATGATGATAAGGATGAACATTGGGAGGAAGAATTCCTGGGATGAGAGGGATGGAATGATCATGGACTCCACAGGAAGGGGGAAGTTCTTTGGGGTTGGTAAAAACAAGTTGGTGGGAGGAGAGGATAGATTGGAGGCCAGGATGCACAAAAGGTGTCTCAACAACATGGATGGAGTGGAGTTGGGAAATAATTCCTTAATGACCCTTTTTGAGGATATTTTCCATGTGATGGGAATTGATGATCTCAGGGGATCCTGTTGTGATTCCTTAGAACTTATACTATTTTCCCTCCTCTTGGAATTGCATGGTTAAGTCCCTAAAATCCATGAGAATGGGGCCTATAGTGCATAACCATTCAACACCAAGAACAATGTCACAACCACCCATGTGTATAGAAAATATATGGAATTTCATGTGATCTTGGCCAATTTGGAGTCACACATTTTCACATAGTCCCCCACATTTCATGGAACCACCATTGAAAATCATGATTTGAAAATTACTGACGATAGGGATGTAACAATTGAGTTAGTGGGAAATGCGACGATGAATAAAGTTATGGGTGCTATGACTGTCCACAAGAATGATGGATTTCCTATTTTTAATGTAATCAATTAATTTGACAGTTTGCGAAGTAGAGAAGCTAGTGAGAGAATTAAGTGAAATTATTGGGTCAATGTCTGGTGGATCAGAGGGTGGGGTGAGGTCATATGGATTTGTTAGTTACTCCATAGGTGGAACAACAACATATTCTTTAGAAATATCCTCATTCACAACCATAAAAATATTTTGTTCCTTGCACTTGTGCCCAGGAAAATATTTTTCATCACAATTATAACAAAGACCCTTTAGTTGACGTTCAACCATTTTAGCGTTGGCTAATTTATGGATCTTGAGGGGAGATGTATGAGGGGAAAAATTGGTGGGTTTAGGGTGAGGAGGAAAGGAGGGGTTGCAGGTCTGGGAGGATAAAATATGATGTGCTTCCTTGGCTCATTGAGTATCTTCTAACCAAGTATAGGGGCGTGCCATGAGAACATGGGCACAAATTTCATCTTTTAGGCCACTTATAAAGAATTCCATAAAGAAAGCATCTGACATGCCCTACATTCTAAAATCCAAGTGCTCAAATGTGGAAATAAAGTTTTCCACTATCACATACTTCTTTAACTTGGTCAAATGACCTAAATGGTGGGTTTCAGAGTCAAAGATGTCATAAAGTTAGACCACAAACTATGTCCAAGTAATATACCCTTGGAATGCCTTTTTTCACCATTGCCATCATTCCATATCTAGATTTAGGACACCATAACGAAGCTTGTATAAATAATCAGTAATTCCATGCACAGCGAAATAATGTTCCATTTGGGTGACCCATCCTATAGGATTTGATCCATAAAATTTATTCACCTCAATTTTGGGAGGGAAAAGGTGGGTAGTATGAGAACCTTGGTAATGGGAAGAGTCATGATCATCCTGATAAGATGGTTGTTTAGAAGAGGAAGGGTTATGGGAATAGACTGGGAAATGTTCTTTGAGGTCTTTGATGTCTTTGATGTGGGAAAATTATTCCTTGAGGATCTCAATAGCTGAATTGATTGAGCTAAGGTTGGAATTGATAGTCTCGATGTATTTCTGGTTGTGGTGGGTGTAAGAAATCAAGGCATTGAGTTATTGGGTTCGTGTGGTAGTCATTTGGAAAAATAAGAAGGAAAATGGTATATGGGAAAGAAAAGGGGTCTGGAGGGGTGGGTGGAACCACATAGAAAAAGTATTTCAAATTATAGGTACCACTACGATCGAGGCGAAAAAGGGGATCCAAAGGGATAAGAGGAAAATAAGGGTGTCAGATAAGGGTTGGGTCCACAAAACAATTGTGTTAAAAATGATATGTATCACTCAAATCAAGGTGAAGAGAGGAATGCAATGGCTAGGTCCCATATAAGTGTGCCAACAGGACCACTATACTGATTTTTTTTTACTCCTGCAAAGTTATACTCCGACCTGAATAATATTGTAGTGACTAAATGGCCAAATCTTTAACAGGATGAAATATGTAGTAATTTCACAATCTGAATGCAGAAGACACAATTGTGCAGCAATAGATCTTGTACATTCTATATTGTTTTTGTTGTTTCCGCCCCTAGGGGTAGGATATTTAGGGTTTCTACAGACAAGGGTTTTCCCTGTGCTATAAATCTATGATATACATGCGGGGTCCAACAGTAGTACTCAGCCCAACATCTCAGGGCACCAACTAAGAAGGTTATATCGTTCCCTTAGTCATACTACCCAAGTACTAGAGAGTATCCTCTTGAGTGATGTTCTCGGTGGCACTATAGCAGTCAGACGACTGATTAGTTTATGTATAGAGGGATTTAGGAGATCTAGGACGACCTGTATACATGTGATGTCTAATGTTCTACCACTCGAAGGGGTACCAACAGGGGTTACAAGAGTGGCCAACATATGTGTTCTTAAGTACTACTTGTATTTCTTGCATGTATGACTCCCTGGTCGCAGGTTTATGTGTGTAATGACATATCTCTATAGCTTTAAGATGCCAGAATACGTCTCTACCTTGAAAAAATTTAACCCACAATTTTCTACTGAGGAAGGTTCTTTGATATCACTTCTAGTATTCCATATATAAAATAGTATGCAAAACATAAATATTTTAGTTAGAAATGGTAGAGAAACAATGATATAACCAAAAACATACCAGAATAATACTAAAATAACACCAGAAAGAGCACTTTGATTATTGATAGAAATGTTCACTTGCCTATTCAAGGGGGAAACCTCTAGTAGAGAAGATCTCTATTACAATACTATCCAAGACCATATTTATCATACTCTCTACTCCTATTTATACTAAATCTATATATCCAAAAGAACAATCTAGAGGAAGATCCTTCTAGAAGTAGAAGCTTCTATTAGGTCTTCTTACATTTGATTCCTTCTTCCTTATTGCTAGGCCTTATTAATATTGTCCTTTATTACATGGAATTATATTATTCTACCTATGCGAGGGGTTAGGTAGGTTAGGTCCATAACATCTATTAATGCACAATCAAAATCAATCTTAAATACACAATTGAATATACAACCACATGCATATATATATATATATATATATATATATCAATCATGTAACCCTTCACCGAGTCTACCACATATAACCCATACACAAGTATGACAAACATAATCCATCACATTCCATCAAAACCCACCCTTTCAAGTGTCATCGACTAAACTAGCCAAGATGGGACACTACATACACATAACAAGTTCTTAATCAAAATTGATTTGAAACACATAATCATAAACATAAACACACATAAGTAGAGATACAATCATGTATATATATAATATGTGCATATATATTAGTGTTCATAAGTCAAGTAACCCAACCAAGTCCATAACATATAATTCTGACATACATAATCCATCAAAAAGTACCCTCTTTGGGTGTCACAAAACTATACTAGTCAATATGAGACACTACAAATAGGTTCTCTCTCTTTCAACAAGGGAATACATTAATATCCCTTGACTGATGGATTCTATAGGACTTTGACTCTAACACATCTATTCAAACCAGCTAGAATGTATTTGCGTGTCTTGATTCACATTGCCATTAATGGCGGGTCATCTCACATTAGTTAACGGTTCGCCTTATTAACAGGTAATTCAATGATCTCTTTCTATGTTCGACTCTAAGTAAATTTATTCACATAGATTGAGTTGTATGAATAGGGATATGGTTGAAGACTATTTACTTTTATGATATCAACAATAGTTGCAACAGTAAGTTTTCCAAATTGTTCTAAAAAAACAACATGTAGATAATAGCCTTATCTAAAATTCATCTACATTTCTTCTACAATTATCCTTCAACATCAGGAGAAGTATCTTCAATAGTATCATCATTTTCTTTCAACATTTTTTTCCATTTCATATTGCAAAAAATGACAATTTTTACAATTAACTACTTAATTCATGTGTAATATGGAGGTAGAAATAAAAGAACATGTATGATGGTCATCTACATAATTTACCTCATTGATCGTTTTGAATAACAGGGGAAAAAGAGTTTCTCGAGCTATATTTTCTGGATTTATATAATCATATTCAAGGTTCGATGCTCTCCCTATATCTAACAACAACCAGGAAAATTAGCAGATTCAGTGTTGCAAATAACTAGTCCCAAATTTCTCCATTTCACTGTCAACATCCATGTTCCAACCATATTTATAAATCTACAGGAATTCCTATAACATGCAAGTGATCTTGTGGCCACTCTCCTCGCCATGATTTACTCGAACAATCAACACCAAAATACTTTTGCAACTAGGTTTAAAATACTCTTTGCAAACATCGTTCTAGTCCAACATTTGGTTGCATAAAATCTACAAAGTTAAATTGAGGTAAGCGTTCAATTTTTAATTTTTTCTAAGTTATCTAAAACATGGTAAGTCATATGAAAAACACCTTATGATATTTTGATTGTAATTTATATAACATATTCTTTTACCCTATCCTCGCAGTAATTCCTTACCCATATAATTATGACCTGTTATCTATCCTTTCGCCACTATTCCACATCATTACGAAAAAAACCTCTATTATCATAAAGATTATGTGAACACATGACCAGTAAGAGTCCTCTTGGTCTCATAATATTTGGATCATACTCGTTTCAAATCACTACCAATATTTGAAACAAGCATCTAGATTGTCTTCCACATCCATATTTCATAACCTTCTAAAACCATCTTCCAATTTTGTGTGCTTCTAGATCACATCCCACAACTAATCCCACATACATTTCTTACATCCTTATCCATTATTAGTAGAAATATTGTTCAAATAAGAGAAACCAACATCATTGTACATGTCAGAGCCTGTAATACAACAAAGAAGTATCATGGAAATCTACGTTGAGTTTCTTCATGTGATAGAGGAATGTCTCTTGCTTATTAGGGTATTGAAGGTGCTTTTGGAGATTAGTAGAGAAGATTCATGGGAAGAGGAAATTCATTGCTAACTTTTTATATTGTGTTCTTCTTTCACCTTTGGTTTTTGAGTATTTATATTGGCTGGAAATTGTAATTCTATGATGACCTAAATCTCTACAAATTGAAGGTAGTTGAATGCAACTAATTGTGTATTTTGTGTTTTGGGATGAATGTGCTCTAATCTCAAAATTTTAAGAAGGAATTTTATATCTGCAGAATCATTGTCTTGTATGCATAGTGAGAGCATTGACATGGCTAGCACACATATCAATGATGAATGGGAGATCTAGTGTTGTTCATTCAATTTTGGCATTGAGGGATTGCCAATATAAGTTTTGATGTGTTAAATAATTAATAGATAATTTCCTACAACATTCACTCACGCCTCAAATTGGTTATGTGTTGATCCATGATTTTTCCCAATGAATCCTATAATCTGTGTTTCTTTACATACTCTGTTCTTTATTTGCAATTCTCTTCCAAACCTTGTACAATTCACCCTCCATCCTATTTGTTCTACCCATACTCATAATATTGTGCCTCAATCAAATCTTTTAAATCACCATTGACATCCATTGATCATTGCTAAACCCATCCAATTCACACTTTTATAGACACTAGATTATAGAGGGTTTTAAGACAACAATATATATGTTTAGTTGTCTAGTATCATTCACATTTGTTTATAAAACATATATCATACAAAGAAAATCAATGACCCCCTTATTATAGGTGCATCATTCCTCATTCACAGTTTGGATTGCATCCATCTCCACCAAGACAAGTTGAAAACATTGGGCTTTGTTTACAAAAGAACATGCAATAGTTCCAGATCTTCAACTTGGGGGGAGAGAGATGCTACTTATAAGAAGAAAGAAAGAAAGGAACTTGGGGATGAAAATTGTAAGAAAAAATATTTTGAGATTGTTATTCAACAGTATACGAAGGTAATGGACAAAGTAGATGTCTATTTGGAAAAGGTAAAGTATGAAGACCGCATTAAATATTGTGACACCTATGATGGATGATCTTGAAAACAATGTAAGATAAAATGAACTCCAAAAGAAAACTATTTCTTCGATCATTCCAAGTAGGCCACCTGTTTTAAACATGCAGAAGAAGAGTGAGAAGATTAGGAAGCTGGAGAAAATGATTGGTGAACTCAAGTTGTTGGGTAAACATTTGAAGAATGAGAATGAAATTCTAAAAGAAAGGAATGCAGAGTTACAGGAAGATATTGAAAAAAATGGCCAAAGAGAAATAAGAAACTATTCAAATGTGCAACAAAGTGATGTAGGAAACTCCATATGTTGCTCATACATGGTAAGATGTTGAATAAAAAGAGGAAAGGATCCCATGTTAATATATCAATCACTAAATGACACAACTGGAGGTATTGAGAAACACTTTTCCCATATTTTGACATATTTTGGTACCAGAACATCAACTACATTTATATCTATATCTTGTTTGCATGAGGAAATGCAAAATCTCAGGCATGGGGGAGATGTTGGGCCTCTAAATTGACATTCTTTTACCACTAGTAAAACCATATTTTAACCAATTTATCCCTCCCTTTTGCTTAGTTTTCTCTCACATCAACATAATTATGAAATGGTTTTGATGAATATGTAACTCTGAGAAAACAAGATAATGTTTTAATTAATTGTGATTATTTCCATTGTTTTTGTAGGTTAGGAAGATTATTGATTGACTCATTACTTATGAATTTTTCCTCCAATTCCATATCCTACAACACACATAGAGTTCATGCATCACCATCATTTCTCCTCACACTTCCACGTGTCCAATGGAGAAATGCACACACAAAAATAATAGATGGATTCTTCTATATGGTTATGTACCAATCAGATCATGCCTAGGTCGCATGTGTGAGTCTCCAAGTTCTTGGTCAAAGTTATGTTCTAAATTAAGAAGCAATTTATAGATAAATGATTTCATACATGATTTTCGAGTTGTAGAAGAGGAGTATTGAAAAATGAAAACATGGGTTTTTTGTAGAAATGCCCAAATTGGTTACTGTTTGGGCTGATTTCCAATATTTGAGATGGTTTGAGAGATAAGGCTGATTCAATAATATGGGTTTGTCTAGATTTTATGTTAAGACTGATTTTTCCAAAATTTTAAAACGCAGATTGAATTAGAAATGTTAGTTATGGGTTTGGGTTAGTTATCATTCTCATTGAGTTTTGTGTATAAGTATGCACTCATTGTAAGAAATGAGGAAACAACTACCGGATCATTAATGTGTTCTTTAAAACTTGTATTATTTAACTTTTGTATTAATAAGAGAGTAATCAAGATGATGTTTGGAGACAAATTTATGTGAGCGTGATCAATATTTAGTGGTACAATTCTCTTGTAGTGCCCCTCAACTTGGCCAATGCTGCAATTTAGTTCTTAGCATTATATTAGTTAATTATAATTTCTTTTCTTTGGAAATCATAAATAGATGTAATTAATTAAATGCTAGATTACTTGTTGTATCATTTGTTCACTTACTTCCAGCCTATAGTTCAATAGTGAGGTTCCAATTTTGAATCCCTTGAACACTTGAACATTGAATAGGTGAAAGATTGGGATTGGTGCCATTGGAGAATCCATGATACTATTGGCCTAGTTATCACATCTATTAGATTTAAATTCTAAATTCTTTCTCTTTTTCTCAGTAGTCTTTTACATGCCCTAGTTTGTGTTTGCAATTAAAAGAATAGTTTCACTTGAAGGTGGAAATGAGATTACACAAACCTCGGGAATTTATTGAGTTAAATATTGTATCCTACTCTAGCAGGATATTTTCTTGTTTTGCTACCCAGTGAACATGTTTCTTGTGATTTGCTAGGGTAGTTTCATGTTATTTTTTATAGATTAGATATTCATGCTAGTCCTAGTCCCTGCAAATAGAATGTTGAAACCTCTAAGCTTAAGCCCCTAGATTGATTATTTAATGATCAATAAGTAAATTAATTAATTTACTCGACACCCTCCTGTTGGAATTGCATGGTTACATCCTTAAAATCCATGAGGATGGGGCCTAGAGTGTGTAACCATTCATCATTGAGAACAATATCACAACCACCCATGTCAATAGTAAAAATATGATATTTCAAGTGGTGCTAACCAATTTGTACATTCATGTATTCAAAATACCCGCCACATTTCATGGAACTGCCATTGGAAATCATGATTTGAAAATTGTTGAATGTACGAATATATCAATTGATTTCCTTTGCAATGCGATGATGATTAAAATTATGGTTTCTACAACCATAAACTAGGATTATGAATTTCCTATATTTAATCTATCCAATCAACTTGAGGGTTTGGGGAGAAGAAAACCTAGTGAGGGCATGCAACGAAATTAGCAGTTCAACATCTGTTGCATCAAAGGGAAGAGTAGGATCATGTTCTTGGGGTATCTCTTCCACAAGGGTAAATTTAGCCTCCTCATCACTAACGTACTAATAAATGGGCATAAAATCTTTTTTTCCTTACATTTGTGCCCTGGAAAACATTTTTCATTGCAATTATTACAAAGACTCTTGAGTTGGCATTCAACCCTTTATACCTGAGTTAATTTCTAGATCTTGAGAGGAGTGGCATGAGGGGAGATATTGGTAGATCTATGGTGAGGAATAAAAGAAGTATTGTTTTATAAGAAAATACAACCTATTTTTCTTCCTTTACGTGTTTAGTAGATTTCAACCAAGTCTAAGGGAGAGCCACTAGGACCTAGACTCAGATTCCATCCTTTAGGCCACTGATCAAGAATTCCATTAAAAAGACATTTGACACATGCTTTGTTCTGAAAGACAAAATATCAAAGATGGTGATAAAGTATTCCACTATGTAAAACTATTTCAACTTGGTCAGACTGCCTAAATGGTGTGTGTCTATGTCAAATCATTCATAAATTTTGGACGCAAAATGTGTCCAAGCAACATACCCTTGGCATGAATTTTTACTCCATTTCCACCACTACTAATGTTCAGGATCTAGATAGAAGACATCGTAACGAAGTTTGTCCAATTCATTAGTGATTCCATGTAAGGATAAATAATGTTCCATTTGAGTGACCTAGCTCATTGGATCCAAGACACCAAATTTGTTCACCTCAACTTTCGGATGACATATTTATCAATGAGGTTTATTGGAATGAAAGGCTTGGTAATGGGAAGAGTCTTCATGTTCAAGTTAGTAAGGTTTTTCAAAGGAGGTAGGGCCCTAGAATTGACTAATGAAGTGGTTCACCCCAATCGGGGGGGTAGTCTATGGAATGTTGCACACCTCACAAATCAATTTTGAGGGTACCATTATCAAAGTTGAGGGTAGAAATATTGGAATTGATTTCTTAGATGGAATAATTTTTTTGTTCATTTCCAGTGAAGAAGGTGTTGAGTTCTTGGTTGTGGTTGATATCGATTTTTGGAGAAGAAAAACGTGGGTAGGTGGTTCAACATAGAAGAATGGTTATAGATGAGGGGTATCACAATGGATGGGGCGAAGAGAGGAATCCAATGGGATAGGTGGCCAATAAGGGTGCTAGGAATGATGGGTGGGTCCATGGAAACAAGTATTACAAGTGATAGGTACCATTGTAATCAAGAAAAATAGAGGGATCCAATGGGATAGGTCCCGAATAAATGTTGATGTTTGGAAAACACTGGGAAGATATTCTCCTAGATTAATAATTAATAATTTAATTATTGAATGTTAAATAATTTATATATTGAATAGTTATTGATTATCCAAGGGACGCATCTTTTCATGGATGGTCACCATATGTTATTTATATATGGAGCACTCATCATTGCAATAATACATCGAATTTACAATATCATATCATATAGAAAAATCAACATGGTATCAGATTGGGACATGGATTGACTCCCTCATAGGAGGGCCCAGAAAAATGAGAGTGGATTATTGTAGGTAGTGTAAATTTTCTATTGCATGATTGAAATAGACATGTGGTGAAGGGTAATGCTTGTTGTTTCATTCCATACATTGTTTCTTCATAGTGCCTTCATGGACCTTCGAAGGAGGAGTATGGAGATCATTGAAACAATCATGGCTACTAGTTCACATTTATGGGAAGGCAGGATAGATGTGAGAGTTTCAATGGGGCTGACGAATCTATTTATGAGTTCTATGAGATATTATGGAGGTTCATCTTGGTTGAGAGAATCTAGTGGCTAGTTGATCACCACTTAAATTTCACTCCTCACATGGTTCTCTTTATCTTGGGTCCGATGTCATGAGTCTGAGAAAGAGGGATATCCCATCGTGCTCGTAACACTCAACACATAGGACCTACTCATCATCATGTGGAAGAGAATCATGATAGCCACATGGAACCAGAGGAAAATGAGCATCGACATCCTCTCAAGGTTCCAATGAACAATTCTCCGACTGAAGAGGAGATCATGTAGTGGGGATATCATATTGAATGGGATGGGTCTGTAGTTTTTGACCTCAATACCAACGATGAGGAATTTCATTGAGTTTGAAGGTCCAAGAGGGTCTTCCTTTCTTGAGTGAGAACAACCTTTATCTCCATCAGAACATGTTGAGCATGTGGAAGAGCGTCTAGTCTTCGAACCAGGAGAGGTTAGTCTAATTGAGGAGAAATGACAATTTATCTTTGATGTCTGCAGAGAGATGGTTGACATGAACTTCAAAATTGAGCAGCTGGATGCAAAAATCTTGTCGTTGCTTGGTCTTCAAGCTAGTCAGGTGACAAATGATCCAGAATAGATCCAATCTACCACGCCGATGCCTAGTTACCTTGGAAATGATCTACATCGTGTTTCTTAGTTATACAAGTAGTGTTGGTGATGGTTTGTTCGCATCCACAAATGTGAGAATAGACAATGTGATGAATGGGAAAGTGTATTCGCAGAGATAAATAGTGTGTGAGAATGGAAGATACCTAAGTTATGTTTTTCAAATGTTGTGCAATTGTTACGAGTAGTTGTGACCTCATAATGAAAATGACAACATGTTACTACATACTAAAGTTAGTGGAAAATCATGGACTCGTGAGGATTGGTTGACTTAGATCATTCTATTGTGTGTCAGGGTGAGCAACCATTTGTAGTGAGTTCTTGAGGAAGGTTTCTCAAAGAATCTACATAGATATACAATTATGACCAGGAAGAGAGTGAATTTTACAGAAAGGGCACCAAAGGGTGTTTCTTCAACTCAATATCAGTCAAGATTCATGGAAGTAGACTTCTATAACACTCAATAATGCAGAGGAATAATATATCAAAGCTAGTGATGTAAGTCGTGGAAGGAGTGAGGCTTCATAGGATTCTATCATGATTTCATTTGAGACATCGTGAAGATGAGGCATGCAGGGCTCAACCCACATACGAGTATATTACTAACATTCAGGGCATCTGACATGTTTTTACCATCGACAAGTTGGATAGTTGGTGAGCCATTCTATTGATGAGAATGTCTTCCCTCGTTAAGAGGGAATGTTGATATGATTACATCATGAGACATTATCCCCGAAGGGTCCTGTATGGACTATTAGGAGAGAATGTGGACTTCATCTTGATGTTCCTGAGATAATAATATGAAGGAACAAAGACATTGGTTTCATGAAGAAACCCTGATATGTTTTGGAGGACATTGGATCTAGGAGGGAACCTTGATGTGTCCTAGAGAAGACATTGGTTCCATGAGGGAACCTCAATATGTCTTAAACATGTGTTCCACAAGGGTACCACGATATGTCTAGTATGGACACAGTTCATGAGTGAAGCCTAATATTGGACACTTCATGATATTTGGGTTTCTAATATACATTCATGTACCTAAGAAAAAAAAAGGACCAAGCTATACCCTTCATGAATTTGTGGGGTACAATGAGTCTTCAAAGGCATATCACATCTACATCCCTAGTCAGAGATAGATTGAGGTGAGAAGAGATGTTTCCTTTGAGGAGGAGGTATCCTTTAGGATATCTAGAGGATCTCACATGGTGATTGATAGTGAGAGAAATGAAGAGATGGTTCCTTATCCCCCTCACCCTCTATCATTTCAAATGGAGACAATTGAGCCTATTGATCCAATTGATATCGTTGATCCTATAGCTCCAATTGATGTTCCCATAGATATTTCAATAGATCGGAAGAGACCTGCTGTTAGAAAAGAAGGACCATGGAGCAATATAATAAAACAAATGCGAAAATAAAATAAATAAGATACACAATACAATAGAGACACAGATATACGTGGTTCACCCTATGTGGGCTACATCCACCAGAGAAATTGCCAGGTCCTTCCTTTATTATTATCCAACAAATGAAGGGATACAACCTACAACAAACCCATTGTAACTTCCTCTTCCTTCTCTCACAGTATCCTATCTCAAAATACAATATTCACCATAATGCATAGCCGCAATATATTTCTCTCATAACAGAGGGTTGCCTTCTAGGGAAAAAAACCATAACATGATTTCTACCGTTAGATTTGCGACCTTATAATGAACGGTCCAGATTTACAATGAAATTACAATATACATTTACAAGGCAATTTTTCTTTCGGGGGACATTGCCCCCGAACCCTCGTCGGGGGATCGCTTGTCCCTGGACCCCCCAGCTGGGGGATAGCCCCCCGGAACCCTACAGAGGGGGTAACACCCCTCTACACTCCCCTGCATGGAAGAGTGTACATACTTCTGGGGTGTAAAGTCTTCATGGGGTATAAACACAGTTGAAAACAAAAGACCTCTGAATTAGGAAGATAATCAGGCTCCACAACCAACACTTGCATGGGCTCGTCAGACTCTACAACAGGTAGAAGGGCATGTATCTCCTCGTGGTACCTTTCGAGAGAGAAAAATACCTCAGAGATATTTGTGCTATACCACAACTATGAGCCACATCATTTATTCTGAGCCTTCCTATTTTGAGGAGGCATCTAATCAACGAGTAGGGAGAGATTCCATGATGGAGTATTAGTCCATCATGAATAATGATGTGTACGATATTGTTTCGAGACCTAAGGGGAAGTTTGTAGTGAATTCCAAGTGGATCTATAAGATCAAACACATAACTAAAATGAGCATCGTGAAGAACAAAGCTAGATTTCTTGCTAGAGGATTCTCTTAGGTGGAGAGAATAGATTTTGAGGAGACACATTCTCTTGTTGCTTGATACACTTATACCCGGATGATTATTTCCATTGCAAAATCCATGGGTTGTAGACTACATCAGATGGATGTGAATAAAACCTTTCTTAATAGAGATATTGAGGAAGATGTATACATTGAGAAACCAAATGGTTTCATTATACATGAGAAGGAGTCTCATGTGTTCAGGTTGAAGAAGGCTCTGTATGGACTCAAGAAGGAAACTTGAGCTTGGTATGCAAGGATTAATGGAAACCTCATGAGTTTGGGCTTCAAAAAAAGTTCTGTTGATCTGAACTTGTACTACAAGAATTTTAATGGTGAATCCCTCATTTTGTTCCTCTACGTTGATGATTTTTTCCTCACTGGTACAAAGAGACTTAGTGTTGAATGCAAGTATGTGTTGTCCTCTGAGTTTGAGATGAAGGACCTTGGTATGATGCACTACTTTGTGGGACTATAGGTGTGGAAGAGAACTGATGAGATATTTCGAAGTCATGGGAAATACACAATTGAGATATTGAAGAAGTTTGGGCTGCTGAATTGTAAGCCCATGGCTACACCAATGGTGACGAATCCAAAAAAAAACTAAGTTTGTTTTATTTCGATTCCAATTAGATTGATTTGAACCTGTAAAAACAGCTAATTGAATCATTGATGTATCTAGTTAACACCAGAGCAAATATTTTCTATGCACTTAGTGCACTTAGCCAGTTTATGAGTTAGCCAAGACAAACATACTGGATTGTTGCGAACCATGTTTTGAGATGTCTACGAGGCACAGTTGGACATGGTATGAGATATAATTCCAGTATAGACATGAGATTGTAGGGATATACTGACTCTTATTAGGAAGAGAGCGTAATTGATAGGAAGAGCACCTCCTGGTGTTTCTTCACTTTGATATTTTCCATGGTTTCCTGGTGTAGTAGGAAACAAACTTATGTGGATTTGAGCACCGTGAAAGCAGAGTACATTGCATTTAGTGTGGCAGTTCACGAAGAAGTGTGGCTTCACAATATCCTTTCATATTTGTTTGGAAATGTGTTGTGTTCCATCACTATTCATTGTGATAACCAGAGATGTGTGAAGCTCTCAGAGAATCTAGTGTTTGATGACAAATTGAAACACATTGATATAAAGTACCATTACATCTGATACATCGTGCAGAGGAAGGAAGTATTGGTGTATTACCTTCCTATATATGAGTAGGTTGTTGATGTTCTTACCAAAACCCTTACCAGGATGAAGTTTGAGTACTTTCGTGAAATACCCGGCGTGGTTGAGAATGCCTCCCTCATTGAGAGGGAGTGTTAATGCTTGTAGCTTCCTAGGAAATTCTCTAGATCATAATCCTCTGTGAATGAGTTGATTTGATCTGTGAGGACAATTATCCAAGAGGGGTAAGTGGGTTTTGGATTACATCCCAACGTCGCTTGTGGAGAGCACATGAGGAAATGTCAAGGGAGTTGAACTTGATGTCACACACTATGGGGAGTTGACCCTAGTGTTTCTAGAGGTAGTAGCCTCTAGAATTCCAGATCGTACTTCTATCTGACTAAGTCGAGTTAATATATGAGGAAACTTATCTGAGAGGGATTAGTGGGTTTGAGCTGATATCCCAACGTCCATTGTGGAGACAACATGAGGACACGTCCCTTATGGAGAGAATATGAGGACATGCCAAGGGAGTTGATCTTGATGTCACACACTATGGGGAGTTTACCCTAGTGTTTCTAGAGGGGAGTAGCCTATAGAAGTCCACATGGGAGTGCCATGTGTGATAGACCTTTTTCTACAATGCCCCGAGTAAGCATGGAGTGGAACTTTTCCTAGATTGGGCTGCAGACGAAGGGAGATATGATACATTTATCACAAGGGTGTACTTGTGGTAAATGGGCCTAGGCCTAGTCCTTCCTTGATCATGACAAGAAGTGATATGGACACGAGGCGCTTGAGGTGCTTTCCATGTGTCAGATAGAATTAGGATGGAATTCACTCACATGGGTGTACCTGTGGTGAATGGCCCAGGTGTATTATTTCTCCTTAGTCATGTTGATTTGACTAGGAATAATAAAGACTCAAGATTCTATATGTTATCACATGTAGACCGAGAGTGATCCTAATTGCAGAGAGATTCAGTTGGCTTAGAGTGTTGGAAAATATTTAACAGACAGCGAATGGCATAAGTATAGGAAGAATGTAACAGACGGGCATAAGTAAAGATGGCATGAGTACAAGATGAATGTACAGAGGATTGTTGGCATGTTTTACAGGCAGCGTATACTTGTCATTGATGGCAAGTACAGTAGTGATGATGGATTGAGTATAGAAGCGATGATCAGTGGTGCAGTGATAATCAGGGAAGAGCAACAATCGTGTTCGTTGGATCTCTTCCTGAATTCTCGATGGTCGTCAGATCTGAATAAGAGCATGTTGAAGAGGTAGGCCCGTAAAGTTTGAGAAGCATTTATGTTCGTTTGATCCCCTTCAAATTCCTGATAGAATGAGGGTCGTCTAATCTAAATGTAGACAAGAAGAGCGCACTAAAGAGGAGGATAGATCTCAGACGTTAGATCCAAGCGCAGGACCCGACCATCATTGGATCAAGGAGAACCTGCATGATCTTTAAAGTACAAGAAGAAGTGGGCGTACAAAATTCTAAAAGAAGGAGGACCATCCATTTACGGGTAGGACACGTGGGGATAGATCATCAGTTCACTGACTGGAGAGTCAAAGGAACAATGTTCCCTAACCTCTCGAAATCACGATATGCAAAATCGTGATTTAATCTTAGTCGTCARATTAAGGTTGAATCTGGACCGTTGATTCCAGTCCATGTCAGAGTTTCAAGGATCGAGAGTTGGAGATGTCAAGTAATATCATCCAAAGGAATCCCGATTTCGCGATATGAAAAATCGTGACTTAATCGCAGTCGTTGAATCAAGATCAAATTTGGACCGTTGATTCTAGTCCATGTCAAAGTTTTTGGGATCGAGAGTTGGAGATGTCAAGTAATATCATCCACAGGAATCCCGATTTCGTGATATGAAAAATCGCGACTTAATCGCAACCGTTGAATCAAGATTAGATCTGGACCGTTGCTCCAACTCCATATCGGAGTTTCGTGAATCGCGACATGGAGAGACAAGGAACAATGCAACAATAATTCTGAAATCACGATATGAGAAATTGCGATCTAATCGCAACCATTAAATCAAGATTGAATCTGGACCATTGATCCAAGCCCATTTCGGGGTTTCCAGGATCAAGTGTTGGAGATGTCAAAGAATATTAACATCAATAATCCTGATATCGCGATATGCGAAATCGCGACGTAATTGCAACCGTCAGATCAAGATGTGATCTAGACCGCTGATACGACTCCATAACGAAGTTTCGTGGATCGGGACTTTGAAGTGACAAAAACACTGAACGTCAAGAGTATCGAAATCACGATGTCTGAAATCTCGACTGCATCTGAACCGTCAGATCAAGATATGATCTGGACCATTGATCTGACTTCTTTACGGGTTTCATGGATCGGGATTTGTAAGTGACAAGAACATTGAACATCAAGTATGTCGAAATCGTGATATGCAAAATTGCGGAATGATCTCAACCGTCAGATCAAGTGTTGATCGGAGGGTTACTGTTCTCTCTCACAGTTAACTCCTCAGTCTCAAATCTGTTAGCGAAACAGACTCATGATTACGGATTAGTTGGCGTTTTAGTTGCTGAGACAGTTGTCTCCCTTTTACCTAAGGAGATGGGAAGTTGAACCGCCATGAGTGTGTATAAAACAAAATGAGATAGACAGCGTGAGGTTAGTCATTCTGTATGAGAAATGAATAAAATTGTAAGAAAGGGAAGATCAGATAGTGTAGAGTGAGATGGAGAATATGCACAGTGTGAGATGAAACTCAAGGAAGACTAACTGAAGATGAAGAAAACATGAAGCTAAGCATAATTACAAAAGAAGTTGATGCAGAGAAGACCTGCTGAATAGACAGAGAAAGAAATGAATTGCAGAACATTTAGAAGATGACTAGATGTACAAAACAAAGAAAGATTGGTAAGAATTGATGTATCTGTGTAGTTGAATGTTTATATGTTCATTTATGTTCTAGGAAGGTTGGGAGGTGCTCGGGAGGACTGTTGTCCTCAGAGGTTCAAGTGAGAGCTTGAACACAGGAAGTTGTAGCTTCCATCTGGTTGCAGCCAGAGAAACCAGGGTGGCAGGGTGGTGCAAGGGAGAACAAGTGTTCTCTGTTATATAGGTTGGAGCCTGTGTAACTAGAAGTTGGTGGTTCCATCCAGTTGGTGCTGGAACATTAAGGGAGTTGGTGCTTCCTTCTAGTGGGTGCTAGAGAAACCAGAGAGTTGGTGCTCTCAAACAAGTTGCAGCTTGTAAAACAGAGGTAGCAGTCTCACATTGAGTCGGTGCTCAATTATAGATGATGTACAGAACTTAAAAGACTGCCTATCATTTCGAATAAGAGGAGGTTTTCTCCCTTTATGGGTTTCCTCATGAAAAAACTATCTCTGTGTGTACCTTATGTGTGACTGATGCTCTTTACTTTTATTTTCCATATGTTGTATATTGTTGATGATCACTTGAAGAAAGATTAATAATGTTTTAATAGATTTAAAATTGTTTAAGCTCAATTACAACTGATTCACCCCCCCCCCCC
>JASDQU010241670.1:32716-43802 GCA_032191745.1 Picea mariana | reverse complement strand
AATCCTTTCTTAGATAGAGAAACAATTGAAACTCATTTCTTCTACTTCCTTTCTCAGATTTCAAACACTCAGCAAGAAATCATTCATACATAGCATGTAAAACAAATGCATAACAAGAAGTAAATACTCATGAGCATAGCATTCAACATACATACACAAAGAACAAACACAATGCCATGAACTTGAATCAACTTCTTCTATTAATCCAAATAACTATACATGGGTGTTTCTACACAGCTCTCTGCTTCTCTTCTATGCTCCAATGCTTCTAACTATGTTACAATGCACAATGAGGGTGTCTATATCCCGTTTCCCTCTATCTACCTGCATTAAATACTATAAATGCCTCCATCTACTTTAGACGAGAGCGGGGCGCCCAAGGTCTGATTACATTATACCAAGGTGCCTTCATTAAATGATCTCATTTATATTTGCGCATCAACTTCAAGGGAAAATTCAAAAATTTGGCTGGGATTGTCTAGCTGTCCTTTGTCTTACATGATGGCTCATTTAATGTGAGGGATGCTCCTGCATCAGAACACATCACCAAAAGACTTCATCCTCCCTTGAAATCCGGCCTTCTTTACATCTAATTTCCTCTGAAATTAGACTTGTGTATCAAATTAATGTATAAATATATTTATTTATACCATTTATGTAACTTTCTTTTAACATTAGGGCCGACCTGCGACTTTCTTATTTTGTAATTATTTTATTTAATTATCTTCAGGGCCTACATCTACTTCCTTCTTCAATTCACTTTGTCATCTTCAAAAATTCATTTCTCCTCAACCATGAGGATCCACGTGACATGCCACATGCCACCGGAAACAACATGATGTATACTATCTATCCATGGGTGTTGTATATGCATGTGAATTTTCCTTCATGTCCAAATACCTTCATCAATATTGCGGTCCAAAACCCATGACTAGGGTTGACATCAATGACAACAACCAATCTTCCAACACTTGCAACCTATTCAGTCCATTCTCCCCTTGGAATCAAGTATCCCTTTAATAGGTTTATGCCTCTCACATACAGGTCTTGTTATTAGTTTCTATCAACATAATCCCACTCTTGTAGGAGTGGCTATCATTCCTCCAAATAAACTGTATGAATCTTCTACTACAATCTAGAATGATTAAATTTTTGTTGAGTAATGCCAAACAAAATTTCAATCTACAATCCTTCTCCTCAAGGAGCTTATGCAAATAGTATCCTTGTGGCAGTAAACACTTTCAATAGCCTTGTCTTAGCCTTGGTAATCTAGTCTTGTGATTGTTCTCTAGCCCATCCAATCCCGTTGTTTAAATCATGCTCTAATAAATAGGGTAGGGTAGAATGCCCTCGCCCTTAAGAGTTTTCTAATATAATTTATTCGACTCTTTCATGAGATCAAGAAAGCCAAATGTTGTTTCCTGCTAGGACACCACTCTATCACACACCCAACCCCCTAAGTATCCTTTTAAGGGATGGTGCATACAATTCCATGAATTCTTAGATTAAGGACACCATCGCCTGGTGTTCACCGAGAAATTTCCAACAACTACAACCTTGTCCAAAATCGAGCTCCGATTTGAAAGTTATGGCCTTTCGAAGTTTTTGTAGCGTCATTGGCTAATGGCCACCCCTTTATCCGCATGGAATTCACATGGATTCACTTCCCTCGTACCATCCAACAAGGCACCGTCGTGACATGGGTCGTCACCCCCTTGGCGATGATGTGGATACTAGTTGTAGGGAGTATTTCCAGATCTTTGCGAATACCGCGCCTTCGTCCCTTCGTCATTCTTGCATAGGTCTAAAACTTCCCAGAGTCCCAAAGTCCCAAAGTATTTTTCCACTCCAATATCTATGGTTGAGTTATATCCACCCTTGGATATGAAGGTTGAGATTTATCCGCACTTAACCCATAGCTTAGACTTGCCAAGGTGGAAGTGGGTTCCACACCTAACTCGCATCCAATACCATGGCAACACGTGGACTTGCCCAGTCACACTGCATTACCATGGAATACAGAGGCCCATCCAATCAGTGATTGACACTTCAACGAGGGAACTTTGGCACTTCGGCATTTACCACAACCTCCTATATCCTCAAATCTCCTAGATCCTCAGAGTCCCAAAGTCTTGAATTTTTAGAAATCCTTACTTCATACTTCAGCCTTCGACCTTTGGGATTGTTTCAAAACTCGAACCTTATATTTATAGAATTAATACTTCACTGAAGTACTTACGGTGTCCCATTTCACTTCTTGATTGAACGGTGGATAAAATATACCTAACAAATTCTTGATCTATGGTCCACATTACTCCTGAATTCCTCCCCTAGATCTGATGGTGGCAGAGTGTTTCCACTCCATGATTTCGTGACTTTGAAACCCTTACAATTTTTAACCCTTTGGTTCCACAAAGGTTTACCTACTAAAGAGGTCATAAAGTGGAGACTATTGTTTGTTGTTGGTTAGTAGTACTGCTTACTCTATCATCCAACTATGATCAATCTAAAAGTTGAGAAGGATCCCGAAGGGTCCTTAAATAAATGGCTCACATTGGTTCGCGACTTCAGTGTTTGAGGATTCCAGCCATTTCAAAATCTTTCACGCTCGGAGTGGGTCAACATCGAATGTATGTAGCTTGTATCCAACGGTCAAGAAGGGTCCCGAAGGATCCTTAGATCAACAAATGAGAAGGATTACCCAATCTAACGGTTACGACAAACCCCTAAAGGTAAATGGATGGCTACAATAGTTGTAACATCCCAACCTTACGTGCACTGAGAGAACTTATTCTTTGAGGACACTTGCGTGCAAGTGATCTGGGTTATTATACTATTGGTCATTTTGATTATGATTAAGAGATATTCTAGATTTGATGATATGTTATTATGTTGTTTTTACATAGACAGGTGCTATTGAATGGGTTCTCTTGAGTGTGCAGGACTTTGGACATTGAGGATGCAGAGGCATCGATGAAACCCCTTGGACTCCGGATCGAGTCAGGGAGTGGACTGTTAGGGTTTTTGAAGGTTGTTGATGTGACATATGTACATATGATTAGATGTTATGATGATTGATTATTATTGATGACATGATTCGTTGATGGATGTAGGCTGACGATAGCTTGTCGACCAGACTCACATGTGGAGTAGAGGGGTAATGCACGACAACCAAAGACATTGAGGGAGAGGTGTGGAAGCAAGCCTTCCACATCCTACGAACACTCTCATCGGGGATCGAACTGTAGGTTAACAATTACCTAGTTCAAGAAGACCCACGATGCCATGAGGGCAGACTGTGACAGTCGTTCATGATGATTCTAAGGGGCGTGCAATAAGGGAGGGGACTTATTCCTTAGAGGCCCTTAGTCTCCCACAAGATCACCTGGAGGAGTATTGACTCAAGGGGTTTGACATCTACCAAATTAAGTCAAGAGGCGAGTGGCACAGTTGGAGCACGTAGTGTGTCTTGAAGGGCATGTCGTGCAAGGAAAGAAGAAAGAGGTGAGTGATACCCTTCGAGCACGTAGTGTGTCCTAAAGGGCACGTTGTGCAAGCAAAACAGAAAGAGGTGAGCGGAACCCTTGGAGCATGTAGTACGTCCTGAACTGAACGTTGTGATTTTAACTGGTAAGTGATTAAACCTAGTCATCCTTAAATGAATGATACGATAAGTAAAGTTTAAAAACATTTTTTCCCTTAAAAATGTCGCCCAACCTAGTGAATTTAAAACTTAGGTCTAAGCAGAACCTCTAAACAAAAATAATTAGACATATAACAAGAAGGGGATAAAGAAATTCAAACTTTATTTATTAAAGTAAATTTTTTTTATATTGGAGGATTAAATTTAAAAAAAAAGGGTAATGGTTGCTTTTATCTAGATTTGCTAATTTAATTTTAAGTTAAACAGAAAAGAGGGTAAATGGTTGTTTTTATCTGTACTTGCTAAATTAATTTTTAATTAGAAAGGAAAAAGGGTAAATGGTTGTTTTATCTACACTTGCTAAATTGATTTTTTTTAGTTAAAAAGAAAAAAGGGGGAAACTTAAAAGAAATAGGAAAATTAAAAGCAAAAGTTGAATGTCTAACTCAATAAGGAATCTTGCCTTTGGAACTTTTTGTTTATGAACTCAACTAGGAATTAATTAAGGTGTAAGTCATTTAAGAATTGTAAGGGAATTTTGGGACACCAAGGAGAGTTTTTATGAATGCTCTTAGGTAGATGAGGGAAATACGAATAATTAATTAATTAATAAAATTTATTTTTTGGTGCAACTAGAGGATCGGGCGATATGCGTATGGGGGAAGTTTTTCCTAATTAATTTAATGAAAAAAGAATCTAATGAGAAATTTGGGAAACTAATGACTAAAAAACTCTATAAAAAGGATGGTGGAGGAGGAGTATAGATCATCATTTGGCTTGCATAACGTTACGTTGTTGAAATTTTATCTTCCCTGAACTTTCTCTTGTGGGAGTTGGGATACCCAGCTAGGGTAACGAGTCGTAGCTCGACCTTGCGAGGCGAGCTGGGTGCTAACATTCTCCAATATTGTGTGCGTGGCCCCTTTGCGTCTCGGGGGGCTTAGGGGGAAGAAGAGTACTCCTAGCGCTGGCCCGCGCGCAGGACAACGACTTCAGAGAATTCACATTTGGATAAGGTACACATGTTAAAGTTGTTAATTGCAATGAAATTTAATTTACACATGTTTTTCTGTACTCGGTTGAAGATTTCATTTCCATGAGCTTTCTTGCACATCCATTCCTATGATAATTGTAATCCCCTTGTCACTTGATTTATTCACTAAGAACCATTGCTATTCAATGCATCCCTTATTTATGAGTTATTGTCTCTTTGCACGTGGACAAAATGAGACCGAGACTCAAAACCTTGCATGCATTCTTGTATCTCATGCCTGCGTTTTCTTTATTCCTTGATTGTGATTTTATTTCATTAATTGTTTCTCCATGAGAAGATCTGGATGCAGATTGTGTTTTATCCACTGTTTTGTGATCCTTTAAGTTATTAGTCTGTGCCTGAGTAGTTAGCTAGGAGTCGAATCGACTGTCTTCACTCCGGTGTTTAAGACATAGATTCAAATGCCATGTTTTCCTGTGCATGGATAATAACTATAGGATCATTCTCTGCCCAGCAAGGAATTCTCTCCTGGGCGTTTATTCTCTCTTGTCCACCATCGTTTGTTGTTTGTTTATCTGCCTCTTGATTGATTAAACTCCTTAGCCTCTGTGATTTTAGTGATATTTTTCTCTGCGTTCGATTCTCTGCATTGATTATTCAGTGTTGTATTGATTCTCTGCGTTTTTCCTTGTGCCTTCGTCCAGCTACCTTCATCTTGAAGTTTCTGATTTCTAATCTAGTTCTTTTTGTGTTTGCTAGCATTTTCGCCCAGTACAATGAAAGATTCATATAGTGAAAGATTCGCCTGGCAAATTCTCTTGTTACTCCTCTACGATTTTTCACTTGAACCCTCAACGTTTTTGTTGTCTTACACTCAGCGATTATGCACTGATCTCTTATGTAATATGTCGGTCTTGTTACATCCGTCGCGCTTGCTTAATATGGGTAAAAAGTGACGTAATAATCTGTCGCACTTGCTTAATCTGGGTAACAAGTGATTTTTAATAGCGCTCCCACAAGAATTTATATTTTGTTTGTCATGAAAGAAAATTTTATGACGGAGAACTCCTTACACCATTAGGAGAAGCATAGACTCTTCCTCTTTTGGTTTACATTTATCCATCTAGATATGACTTCCTCTGCTTAGTAGAAATTATATTAGAAGGGATCGATAGGTGGAGCTAATCTATGTACTTGAAAAATTTTCACCTGTAAAATCCCACCCTTATCTTTTTCTTCAAAGAGTGCAGTTGCTTGATTCCGACTTTCCGATAACCCTTCCAGGTTGTGAAAAGATTCAGAATTATTTCTCTCTTATAGTATTTAAGCTTTCCCACAATTTGGCATTGAAGTAGATCACAGGGATACCTTATGTCCGTAATCCAGTTGTATTCTTCCTGCACTAAAGATACGTATTACGCTTGACAAAATCGTAAATCATGTTCCTTCAAACCCGTACTCACCGTGCCTTAGAATCCATTTAGTGAATCTTTTTTCTCCTATACTTTTCCTTTTAGTGAGACTTTTCCCTTGATTTGTCCATATGGAAAGACACTTACACTACACCTAAATTTGAAACGATTTAATAGAATATTTTGTTACAGTTCCATAGACGCTGTCATGATTTAGAGTGAAGAGAGACTAACACTTAAGAAGAAGTGGATTGAAACTATATCAGCGAAGGTTACATTTTTCGACGGTGTAATGCTTTTATTTGTTCCTCAAGTTGTAGTGTTTAACGTCCGACTTCTAACCTTGTCAAATCCTTTCTTGCCAAAATGATGAGCGATATTTTTTAATTACAATCACGGTAGTCGTGGGCATTTCCAAGGATATCCTCGGAAGGTCAACTTTAAAGGTTGCTATGAATCAGTGTACTTATATTAGAATTGTAACTGAAGAAAAGTTATTATGTCTAAAGGCGTATACCTATTCACAATGGGTACATTTAATATGTTTTTAGTACTTAATCAAATTTGTATGGACAAGATTAAATATTGTTGGAATATTTTTAGTCATCTCAATAAATCAATGGTTGTGATTTCAACCACTAACTTCCTCACTATTATAAAGACATCCGTTTACATGTTTATTTTTTTACTTTTACTTAATCATATTTAAAATTTACTATGATGGATAGCTGATTGCCACCTCTGAGTGATTAACGTTTCATTTTCTAAAGAGCCCAAGTTTATCAACCACAATTTTTACTCCAACTATTATTTACTGAGCGGGATTTTCTTACGTTATTTAATGCACAAAGTTTTGCGGTTATTTAATGTCCAAAACTCGGTTATTTCGACGTTCACCAACCATGAATAACTTGTGACTATGCTAATTATTTCATAATTAATTTAATTTTATCTTAACAAACTTTTCATGCAAAAGTTCTAATAGTGGGATATTTTTCTATCAAAGAATATCCTATGTAAACTAATTACTTAGTCAAGGAATAAATACTAACTCTAATGTAGATTGATCGCGAATTGGAAAAACAAACCCTCCCTCTACAAGCTCTAGATTTAGTCACTAATGGTGAAATAATTTAGATTTAATGAAGTAAGTATATTAACTATTTTTATTTAAGGTTAACATCTGTGATAAAGAGCCTTTAATAATATTAAAAGGATTTCATAAAGATTACCTTGAATTTAATATTGATGTATGAAATTAATATTATAACTTCATTCAATTATCTATATTTATAATGAATTGGTATGATTCCATAGTATCTTTTGAACTTAGATTGTATTACAATTTGATGTTATTTTATTGATGAGAATTATAATTGCGATAAAGAAATTGAACATTGTCAATAAGTATTACATTGAAACATTTCTTAAGCATTTACGTTGTTATCATAATAATGAATTGTATTATGTTATTCGTAGAAATTGAACATTGTCAATAAGTATTACATGGAAACATTTCTTAAGCATTTACGTTGTTATCATAATAATGAATTGTATTATGTTATCGTTATGTAATTAGGATTTTATATTAGTAAATGGAAGGTACGGTAGGGTAAGGTAAGGGATATGGATTACACCTTAGATTAATAGATAGTATTATTATTGGATTTAGTAATTTACAACGCTTCAGTCTAAATGAAAGCGTAAGTTGTGAAACTTGAAATAATGTAGACAGTTAATGATTACGATTTTTGATATTGACTTATATGAGTGTAATAATTGAATATCTATGTTCATCAAGTAAATTTTATACTTGTAATTACTAGTCAACCATGACGAGTTAAAAAAAAAAAAAAAAAAAACTAATAATTTTTTTGTTATTTTAATTATTGTTTTTGTTTATCCTTGTTGTGTGGAAAGAGGGTCATTACAATAGCACAATTCTTTTTCAAAGGGTCTTCCTTGCGTAATACTTGGCTCCTTTTTTTCGCATAGCCCAGAATTCGTGGTTCTCGGTCGTATGGAATTCCTAGTGGATTGAGGGATAAAGGCGGTGAGCCCTTATTAAAGGTGATAATCTCGTGACTTCGAGCTTATGGTCACCTGGAACCTCTAGGTACCTCGGAGGGCTATGCTCTAGAGTGTTAAATGAGGAATTTGTTAAGCCCGTGGGTTTATGCATGAGGTCACATGGTATAGTGGGTTAAGGGAAGTGCCTTTTGCCTGTAGAACTCGAATTCTATAACGGGAAAAAGGAAATTTGGAGAGAATAAGAAGTTCATGGAAGTTGCGTAGATTCCATGTCGACTCTATATTTGCGATTTTGATCCTTGGGAAATCCCCTTGAGGACTTTCCAACCCACACAGAGGCCAAAGTATTGTGCCCAAATTCATTTAAAACCCATCACTAGCAGTTTCCTTTTCTAAATAGGCCAAGCAAAAAATCCATTAACAATATATGATATTCAAGCTTTACTTCAAATTTTCTAGGTTGTTAGGCCTACATAGCCATAGATTCTACTATTCAATCAAGATAGAATATTTTGCTAGCATCTGACTCAAGAAAATACACATTACAAAAAAAATAGTCATTACAATACAAACTCAGAGTCACACTTATCTGGTATTGGAAATTAGATTACAGCTATTGAAAGGGGTTCCATTTTCTTCCCAACCATAAAAACATTTTCTCTTGGAGTATTCCTCAACTAGCCACCCCCTAGCTAGATCATGATGATATGAGAGGGATTGTGGTTGACCTCGACAACAACAAGGGACAAAGGTTATTCTCCCTTTCCCACGGGAACTTGGCAGTCCAGGTTTCTATCCACCAGGCAAGGCAGTGAGTTAGGATTGTTTACTCATTCACTGCAACTTTTTTTATCATCTTGTTTAGAAAACAACATCCAAGCGCTCATGTGACGATAAAATCTTAGTTCTCAATTTTCTCCCTCATAACCAAAGAGCCTTGCACTCTCTCTCTTCTTCATTGATCCTCAGACACATTCGCGTGTACTATCCCTTCTTCCCTCTACCCACAATTGTTTTACCTTTATTCCCTTTCCTTTCCCAACATGACTTCGAGGGTCAAATCTTTGAATCCATGCGTCAGCCCAAAATCCTCTAGATGGGGAATTTTCTACCTATGCTTCCGAGGAAAGAAAGTTTTGGTACCACACCAGTTCCCTTTCATAATTGTGGGAAGATGATAATCCAACTACCAACCTAATCCATTAACTACAATTCTATAAAAATGGGCAATCTGGATTTTTCTTGAATTTTAAATTTGCAAGGGAAATTTCCTCATCATTTCCTTCTCATGGAATCATGACCTATGTAGGAAATCCCCTTCAACATTTTCCTTGTTACATTGATAACATGAATATTTTCATCATAATAGGTCTTTCCATAATCTTTTAGCAAAATATAATTATAATGATTAAAGGCTGGGGGAAACAAGGGTGTTACATTTACTCCTACAGAGTTATACTTCAATCTGAAGAATACTACTATGTTGAAAGGCCCAAACTATTAATAGGAAGAAATATGTAGTAATTTTGCAACCATAATGCATGAGGTAAAGTTGCACAACAACAAATCTTGTATGTTCTGTTTCTTCTTCTATCCCAAGGGTTAGGATATTCAAGGTTTCTACAAACCAAGGTTTTCCCTATGATATAGTTGTCTGATATATGTGCGGGCTCCAACAATAGTATTTGTCCCAATATCCCAGGGCACCAACTAAGGAGGCTAGACCATGCACTTATCTGTACTACCCGACTACCCAAGTACTAGAGAGTATCTTCTCAAGTTTTTTTCTCGATGGCACTATGGTAGTCAGGAAGCTGAACTGTTTATCTACGAAGGGCTTCAGGATATCTAGATTGATCTGTATACATGTGTTTTCTGATGCACTACCACTCAAAGGGGTACCAATCGGGGTTACAAGGGTGGCCAACAATGTGCGCTAAAGTACCACTTGTATTTGCTGTGTGTATTCTTCCCCGATCATAGATTTATGTGTTGAACAACAAATCTTTGTAGCTTTAAGATGCCAGAATACATCTCAATCTTGAAAAAAAATAACTCACAATTTTCTGCCAAGGAAATTTCTTTGATACCACTTGTAAGGTACCATATCTATTATAATAGTTGAAAACATAAATATTGTAGAGAATAATAGCATAACAACACAATAAATGAAACCACAACACCAAAATAATACCTTTATTGATAGGAAACAATGTTAACTTGCCTCTTCGAGGGGGAAACCTCTAGCAGATAAACACTCTATTACAATAATTCTCAAGACAAAACTTCTCATGCCCTCGACTCCTATTTATACTAAATCTATCCATCAAAACAAAAATCTAGAGGAAGATATTCTAGAAGTAGAAGCTTCTATTAGGTCTTCTTACATTTGACTTATCCTTCCTTATTTCTAGGCCTTATTAATATTGGCTTTTATTACATTGAAAATATATTATTCTACCTACGTGAGGGGTTAGGGAGGTTAGGTCCCTAACATTATCTTATTCTTCATATTTCCAATTAGATTTAGAGTCTTCATCTTCTTATTTGTTGGAGGCTATCATTAATTTTTCTTGTTCTCCCATTGGGGGATTTGATTCAAAGATACCCTCCATTTTTTTGACCCAAACGAGGACTCCTCTATGTTCCTTACCGTCATATTCCAAAAATTGTTTTCAATTTTTTTATAATATATCTATCTTGAAATATTGAGTTATCCATATTGCCTGAAAAAACTATTTGTGGTGCTTCTTGATTTCTTTGAGCACTTATATTTTGCGATTATCGAATTTGTGGAGGTCTTTGGTAGGATAAGGGTTCTGCAAATAACAAATCTACCATTTCGGTTAGTTGATGATTTTTTTTTTATTATTATTAAGCATCCTCATTGTTTCATCCTTGTCATCAATGCTTATTTCTAATAGGGTGTGTCATCATTTCTCAGGGTCCTCTACTAATCTTTCAATTTGTTCCTCTTTTTCTATTAATTTATTGATTTTGTTTCTT
>JASDQU010241670.1:6127-20786 GCA_032191745.1 Picea mariana | reverse complement strand
AAAAGTAAAAAGAATTATTCACACATAAGGTATACACAGAGACATATTTTCACGAGGAAACCCATAAAGCGAGAAAACCTCTTTTTCTTTGAAATGATAGGTAGTCTTTTAAGTTCTGTACATCATCTTTAATTGAGAACCAACTCAATGTGAGGCTGCTACCTCTATTTTACAAGCTACAACTTGTTTGAGAGCACCAACTCTCTGGTTCTTCTAGCACGTACTAGAAGGAAGCACCAACTCCCTGGTTTCTCTAGCACCCACTAGAAGGAAGCACCAACTCCCTATATGTTCCAGCACCAACTAGATGGAAGCATCAACTTCCAGTTACACAGGCTCCAACCTGTATAACAGAGAACACTCCCTGGTTTCTCTGGCTGCAACCAGATCGAAGCTACAACTTTTTGTGTTCAAGCTCCCACTTGAACGTATGAGGACAACAGTCCTCCTGAGAACCTACCAAACTCCCTAGAACATAAATGAACATATAAACTTTCAACTACACAAATACATCAATTCTTACCAATCTTTCTTTGTTCTGTACATATGGACATCTTCTAACTGTTCTGCAATTCATTTCTTCCTCTGTCTATTCAACAAGTCTACTCTGCATCAACTTGTTCTATCATTTTGCAGTTCTTCAACTTGTTTTGTTATTCTGCTCTGCGTCTCATCTCACACTGCACATTTGCTCAATCTCCTCCTGCGCATCCTCTCATTTTCCTTTTCTTATAGTTTCATTCTTTTCTCATATAGAACAACCAACATCACCCTGTCTGTCTCATTTTCTTTTATACACACCCACGAGGGTTCAACTTCCCATCTCCTTAGGCAAAAAAAAAGGACAATTGTCTCAGCAACTGAAAAGCCAACTAATTGGCAATCATGAGTCCGTTTCGCTAACAGATTAAAAAATGAGGAGTTAATTGTGAGAGAGTACAACAACCCTCCGATCAACACTTGATCTGATGGTTTAGATCATTCTGCGATTTCGCATATCGCGATTTCGACATTCTTGATGTTCAATGTTCTTATCACTTCCAAATCCCGATCCACGAAGTTTTGATATAGAACTTTTCTGCACTAGCTCCTTCCCGAATATGACTATGGTCATATAACCAAGCGCCTATGAAAAAAGTGCTTTCGTGATTTCTCATTTTGTGATTTTCGACACTATGCTCCATTGACCCCAAGTCAGCAAAATTTCGATCACTTGCCACATGTCCTGTGATTCGATGGTCCAGATGTGATCTTGATTCAGTGGCTACAATTGAATCACGATTTCGCGATTTCGGCATTCTTGTTGCATTGGGTTCTTTGCCTCTCCATGTCACGATTAAATCGGTCCATATCTGATCTCTATTCAACGACTGCGATTAAATCGTGATTTCGCATATCGTGATTTCGACATCCTTGATGTCCAGTGTTTTTTTCACTTCAAAGTCCCGATTCACGAAACTCGGACATGGGGTCGGATCAACGGTCCAGATTGAACCTTAATCTGACGGCTCAGATTAAATCGTGATATCGCATATCGCGATATCGGGATTCCTGATGTTAAGAAACTTTGACATCTCCAACTCTCGATCCCCGAAACTCCGACATGGGCTGGAATCAATGGTATAGATTCAACCTTAATTTGACAGCTCAGATTAAATCGCGATATCACATATCGCGATATCGGGATTCTTGATGTTAATAAACTTTGACATCTCCAACTCTCGATCCCCGAAACTCTAACATGGACTGGAATCAACAGTCCAGATCAAACCTTGATCTGATGGCTCAGATTACATCATGATTTTGCATATCACGATTACGCTCGCTTCTCCTTGTACCTTGAAGGACGCTCTGTTCTTCTTGATCTAACAATGGTCGGATCCTGTGCTTGGATCTAATGGCTGAGATCTGTCCTCCTCTTCAATGATCTCTTCTTGTCTATATTCAGATCTGACGACCCTCGTTCTTTCGGGAATTTTGAATGGGATCCAATGATTAGAGATTCTTCTCAAACTTTATGGGTCTTCGATCACTCGATCAATGTTGCATTGCCTTCGATCATTCACCTTCGATCATTCGACCTTCCTGAACTTATGTTCTATTTGCCTGTTGATTACAAACTTCCTGTACTCATGCCAACTTCACTATTGTACTTGCCATCAATGATAAGCATTTTTTGTTTGTTAAATATTTTCCAACAATCCTCTGTACATTCTTCCTGTACTTATGCCATTCGCTCTTCCTGTACTTATGCAATTTGTTGTCTATTAAATATTTGCCAACAGATCAGGCGATATGTGTACAGGGGAAGTTTTTCCTAATTAATTTAATGAAAAAAGAATCTAATGATAAATTTGGGAAACTAACGACTAAGAAACTCTATAAAAAGGATGGTGGAGGAGGAGTATGGATCATCATTTGGCTTGCATAACGTTACGCTGTTGAAATTTTATCTTGCCTGAAGTTTCTCTTGTGGGAGTTGGGATACCCCGCTAGGGTAACGAGTGGTAGCTCGACCTTGCGAGGCGAGCTGGGTACTAACATTCTCTAGTATTGTGTGCGTGGCCCCTTTGCAGCTCGAGGGGCTCAGGGGGAAGAAGAGTACCCTTAACGTTGGCTAGAAGAGTACCCCTAGCGTTGGTGAGCGCACAGGACAACGACTTCAGAGAATTCACATTTGGATAAGGTGCACTTGTTAAAGTTGTTAATTGCAATGAAATTTAATTTACACATGTTTTTCTGTACTCGGTTGAAGATTTCATTTCCATGAGCTTTCTTGCACATCCATTCCTATGGTAATTGTAATCCCCTTGTCGCTTGATTTATTCACTAAGAACCATTTCTATTCAATGTATCCCTTATTTATGAGTTATTGTCTCTTTGCGCGTGGACAGAATGAGACCCAGACTCAAAGCCTTGCATGTATTCTTGTATCTCATGTCTGCGCTTTCTTTATTCCTTGATTGTGATTTTATTTCATTAATTGTTTCTGCACGAGAAGATCTGGATGCAAATTGTGTTTTATCCGTTGTTTTGTGATCCTTTAAGTTATTAGTCTGTGCCCGAGTAGTTAGCTAGGAGTCGAATCGACTGTCTTCACTCCAATGTTTAAGACTTAGATTCAAATGCCCTGTTTTCCTGTGCATGGATAATAACTATAGGATCATTCTCTGCCCAGCAAGGAATTCTCTCATGGGCGTTTATTCTCTCTTGTCCACCATCGTTTGTTGTTTGTTTATCTGCCTCTTGATTGATTAAACTCCTTAGCCTCTGTGATTTTAGTGATATTTTTCTCTATGTTCGATTCTCTGCGTTTTTCCTTGTGCCTTCATCCACCTACCTTCATCTTGAAGTTTCTGATTTCTAATCTAGTTCTTTTTGTGTTTGCTAACATTTTCGCCCAGTACAATGAGAGATTCATACAGTGAGAGATTCGCCTGGCAAATTCTCTTGTTACTCCTCTACGATTTTTCACTTGAACCCTCAACGTTTTTGTTGTCTTACACTCAGCGATTATGCACTGATCTCTTATGTAATATGTCGGTCTTGTTACATCCGTCGCGCTTGCTTAATATGGGTAAAAAGTGATGTAATAATCTGTCGCGCTTGCTTAATCTGGGTAACAAGCGACTTTTAATAGCGCTCCCACAAGAATTTATATTTTGTTTGTCATGAAAGAAAATTTTATGACCGAGAACTCCTTACACAATTAGGAGAAGCATCGACTCTTCCTCTTTCGGTTTACATTTATCCATCTAGATATGACTTCCTCTGCTTAGCAGAAATTATATTAGAAGGGATCGATAGGTGGAGCTAACCTATGTTCTTGAATATTTTTCACTTCTCTGAAAAGCACCTGTAAAACCCCACCCTTACCTCTTTCTTCAAACACTGCAGTTGCTTGATTCCGACTTTCCGAATAACCCTTCCAGGTTGTGAAAAGATTAAGCTTAAGGTTGGGTATTTAAGCTTACCCACAATTTGGCATTGAAGTAGATCACATGGATACCTTATGTCCGTAATCCAGGTGTATTCTTCCTGCACTAAAGATAATTATTACGCTTGACAAAATCGTAAATCATGTTCCTTCAAACCCGTACTCACCGTGCCTTAGATTCCATTTAGTGAATCTTTTTCCTTCTATACTTTTCCTTTTAGTGAGACTTTTCACTTGATTTGTACATATGGAAAGACACTTACACTACACCTAAATTTGAAACGATTTGATAGAATATTTTGTTACGGTTCCACTAGACGCTGTCATGATTTAGAGTGAAGAGAGACTAACACTTAAGAAGAAGTGGATTGAAACTATATCAGCGAAGGTTACATTTTTCGACGGTGTAATGCTTTTATTTGTTACTCAAGTTGTATTTTTTAACGTCCGACTTCTAATCTTCTCAAATCCTTTCTTGCCAAACTGATGAGCCATATTTCTTAATTACAATCACGATAGTTCCGGGCATTTCCAAGGATATCGTAGGAAGGTCAACTTTGAATCTGACTCGGGTTGCTATGAATCAGTGTACTTATATTAGAATTGCAACTGAAGAAAAGTTATTATTTCATAATTTAGTTAATTTTATCTTACCAAACTTTTCATGAAAAAGTTTTAATAGTGGGATATTTTTCTATCCAAGAATATCATGTGTAAATTAATTACGTCAAAAGGTGTATATCTATTGGAGATGGGTACAATTAATGATCTTTTAATCTTAAATTATAATATGATGGTTACATATTGAAGATGTCAGTATATTCTTAGTCATCCTCCAAAATCAACGAGTCATATTTATTGTTGATAACTTCCTTGCATTTATGAATGCATCAGTTAACTTGTTTACTTTTTAACATTTACCTAATCATATTAAAAAATTACTGTAACATCATATGATTCCCACATTTAAATAATTAACCTTTGAGATTATCACGTTTAGCAGACACTCTTTCAACTTCATTCTTGAAAATTACATGTATTAGACAAGCCACGTTTCCATGCTATCATGGATTTCCTCAGCTGTAAGTCTTTCGACGTTCACCAGCCACGAGTTAGCGACTGTGCTAGTTATTTAGTCAAAGAATAAATCCTAACTCTAATCTAGATTGATCGGGAATTGGAAAAACAAACCCTCCCTCTACAAGCTCTAGATTGAGTAATCACTAATGGTTAGTCAAAGAATAAATCCTAACTCTAATCTAGATTGATCGGGAATTGGAAAAACAAGCCCTCCCTCTATAAGCTCTAGATTGAGTAATCACTAATGGTGAAATAATTTAGATTTAATGAAATAATTATATTAACTATTTTTATTTAAGGTTAACATCTTTGATAAAGAGTCGTTAATAATATTAAAGGATTTCATAAAGAGTACCTTAATTTTAATATTGATGTATATATTATAACTTCATTCAATTATCTATATTTATAATGAATTGGTATGATTCCATAGTATCTTTTGAACTTAGATTGTATTACAATTTGATGTTATTTTATTGATGAGAATTATAATTGCGATAAAGAAATTGAACATTGTAAACAAGTATTACATGGAAACATTTCTTAAGCATTTACGTTGTTATCATAATAATGAATTGTATTATGTTATTCGTTAATGTAATTAGGATTTTATATTAGTAAATGGAAGGTAAGGTAGGGTAAGGTAAGAGATATGGATTACACCTTAGATTAATAGATAGTACTATTATTGGATTTAGTAATTTACAACGCTTCAGTCTAAATGAAAGCGTAAGTTGTGAAACTTGAAATAAGGCATATAGTTAATGATTACGATTTTTGATGTTGACTTATATGAGTGTAATAATCGGATATCTATGTTCGTCAACTAAATTTTATACTTGTAATTATTAGTCAATCATGATGAGTTAAAAAAAAAAATTTAAGAATTTTTTCTTAGATTATTTCAATTATTGTTTTTGCTTATCCTTGTTGTGTGGAAAGAGGGTCATTACAATAGCACGATCTTTTTTCAAAGGGTCTTCCTTGTGTAACACTTGGCTCTTTTTTTTGCATAGCGTAGAGTTTCTGGGTCTCGGTCGTATGGAATTCCTAGTGGATTGAGGGATAAAGGCGGTGAGCCCTTATTAAACATGATAATCTCGTGACTTCAAGCTTATGGTCACTTGAAACCTCTAGGTACCTTGGAAGGCTATGCTCTAGAGTGTTAATTGAGGAATTTGTTAAGCCTGTGGGTTTATGCATGAGGTCACATGGCATAGTGGGTTAAGGGATGTGCCTTTTGCCTGTAGAACTCAAATTCTATAACAGGAAAAATGAAATTTGGAGAGAATAATAGGTTCATGGAAGTTGCGTAGATTCCATCTCGACTTTATATTTGCGAATTTGATCCTTGGGAAATCCCCTTGAGGACTTTCCAACCCACATAGAGGCCAAAGTTTATGCATGATGTCACATGGTATAGTGGGTTAAGGGAAGTGCCTTTTGCCTGTAGAACTCAAATTCTATAACAGGAAAAATGAAATTTGGAGAGAATAACAGGTTCATGGAAGTTGCGTAGATTCCATCCCGACTTTATATTTGCGAATTTGATCTTTGGGAAATCCCCTTGAGGACTTTCCAAACCACACAGAGGCCAAAGTTTTTTGCCCAAATTCATTTAAAACCCATTACTAACAGTTTCCTTTTCTAAACAGGGCAAGCAGAAAATACATTAACAATATATGATATTCAAGCTTTACTTCAAATTTCCTAGGTTGTTAGGCCTACATAGCCATAGATTCTACTATTCAATCAAGATAAAATATTTTGCTAGCATCTGACTCAAGAAAGTACATATTACAAAAACAATAGTCATTACAATACAAACTCAGAGTCACACTTATCTGGTATTGGAAATTAGATTGCAACTACTAAAAGAGGTGCCATTTTCCTCCCAACCATAGGAACATTTTCTCTTGGAGTATTCCTCAACTGGCCACCCCCTAGCTAGATCATGATGATATGAGAGGGATTCTGCTTGACCTCGACAACAACAAGGGACAAATGTTACTCTCCCTTTCCCATGAGAACTTGGCACTCTAGGTTTCTATCCACCAGGGAAGGGAGTGAGCTAGGATTGTTCACTCATTCACTTCATCTTTGTTTATCATCTTGTTTAGAAAACAACATCCAAGCGCTCATGTGACCATAAAATCTTAGTTCTCAATTCTCTCCCTCATAACCAAAGAGCCTCGCACTCTCTCTCTTCTTCATTGGTCCGCAAACCCATTCGTGTGTGCTAGCCCTTCTGCACTTTGCCCACAATTGTTTTACCTTTATTTCCTTTCCTTTCCTAGCATGACTTCGAGGGTCAAATCTTTGAATTCATGGGTCAGCCCAAAATCCTCTAGATGGGGAATTTTCTACCTATGCTTCTGAGGAAAGGGAGTTTTGTTACCACACTATTTCCCTTTCATAATTGTGGGAAGATTATAATTCAACTACCAACCTACTCCATTAACTACAATTCATAAAAATGGGCAATCTGGATTTTTCTTGAATTTTAAATTTGCAAAGGAAATTTCCTCATTGTTTCCTTCTCATGGAATCATGGCCTATGTAGGAAATCCCCATCAACAGTTGTTCAACATTTTCGTTGTTACATTTATAACATGACTATTTTCATCATAATAGGTTTGTCCATAATCTTTTAGCAAAATGTAATTATAATGATTAAAGGCTAGGGGAAACAAGGGTGTTACATTTACTCCTACAGATTTATACTCCGATCTGAAGAATACTACAGTGCTGAAAGGCCCAAACTATTAATAGGAAGAAATATGTAGTAATTTTGCAACCATAATGCATGAGGTAAAGCTGCACAACAACAAATCTTGTCTTTTCTATTTCTTCTTCTGTCCGAAGGGTTAGGATATTCAAGGTTTCTACTGACCAGGGTTTTCTCTATCCTATAGTTCTCTTATATATGTACGGGCTCCAACAATAGTATTCGACCCAATATCCCAGGGCACCAACTAAGGAGGCTAGACCGTGCACTTAGCCGTACTACCCGACTACCCAGGTACTAGAGAGTTTCTTCTCAAGTCTTTTTCTCGGTGGCACTATCATAGTCAGGAAGCTAATCCATTTATCTACGAAGGGCTTCAAGATATCTAGATCGATCTGTATACAGGTGTTGTCTGATGCACTACCACTCGAAGGGGTACCAATAGGGGTTACAAGGGTGGCCAACAATGTGCGCTAAAGTACCACTTGTAGTTCCTGTGTGTATTCTTCCCCCATCATGGATTTATGTGTTGAAAAATAGATCATTGTAGCTTTAATACGTTGGAGTACGTCTCTGCCTTGAAAAAAAATAACTCACAATTTTCTGCCAAGGAAAGTGCTTTGATACCGCTTGTCAGGTACCATATCTATTATAATAGACGAAAATATAAATATTGTAGAGAATAATAGCATAACAGCACAATAGATGAAACCACAACACCAAAATAATACCTTTGTTGATAGGAAACAATGTTAACTTGCCTCTTCGAGGGGGAAACCTCTAGCAGATAAACACTCTATTACAATAATTCTTAAGAAAAAACTTCTCATGCCCTCGACTCCTATTTACACTAAATCTATCCATCAAAACAACAATCTAGAGGAAGATATTCTAGAAGCAAAAGTTTCTATTAGGTCTTCTTACATTTGACTCATTCTTCCTTATTTCTAGACCTTATTAATATTGTCTTTTATTACATGGAAAATATATTATTCTACCTACGTGAGGGGTTAGGGAGGTTAGGTCCCTAACATTATCTTATTCTTCATATTTCCAATTATATTTAGAGTCTTCATCTTCTGATTTGTTGGACGCTGTCATTATTTTTTCTTGTTCTCCCATTGGGGGATTTGATTCAAAGATACCCTCCATTTTTTTGACCCAAACGAGGACTCCTCTATGTTCCTTACCGTCATATTCCAATAACTGTTTTTGATTTTTTGATAATATATCTATCTTGAAATATTGAGTTATCCATATTGCCTAAAAAAACAATTTGTGGTGCTTCTTGATTTCTTTGAGCACTTATATTTTGCGATTATGGAATTTGTGGAGGTCTTTGGTAGGATAAGGGTTCTGCAAATAACATATCTACCATTTCGGTTAGTTGATGATTTTATTATTATTATTATTAAGCATCCTCATTGTTTCATCTTTGTCGTCAATGCTTATTTCTAATAGGGTGTGTCATTGTTTCTCAGGCTCCTCTACTAACCTTTCAATTTGTTCCTCTTTTTATATTAATTTATTAATTTTATTTATTAATTCATTTTTTTCTTCTTCTCACACTTTTCATCCTTCTCATAAATCTTTATGTCCCTTCCCAACCTTACCAAAATGATGTCTTATGCTATTGACTTCATCTCCACACCTTTTAGATTTGCATGTAATTTGTCATTGCCAACTATTTTGGAGTTAGGGCTGGCATGTTTCTTTGTAGAAACCACTTTTAATTCACTTTATAATGGATATATAAAAAATTACTTTTTATATAATGTATTTTTTTTATCGAGCCAATAAAATATCTAGTTTAAGAAATATCATGGGCCAAAACCATGGGCTCTAATACTAGAAATGTTTTCTTATATATATATATATATATACTCTATAGGATACATCTTGGACTTTTATGAAAAATACGTGTCTTTTTACTTATTTATTTATTAATTAATTATACATGTTTTTTATTATATTTTATTATCCCTATTTTATTTTTATATACATAATACTTTCTGCGTATTAGATTAGGTTCAATGAGCAGCAAAAAAACCTACCAGTGGTCTAGCAATAAACTGATAGATTCCCTATTTCAAATAATGTACTCAAAATAGTGTAAGGTCTAATTGACACCTTTTACTAGGGATAATCTCTAAAGATTGTATTGGGTCATTTATCCCTATACACATAGAGAGGGGAAAACAATTCTACCATCCCTTTGCTGGTTAGATTTGCATATAAGATTCATAGATAAAACATAAGAGAGGCAAAGGAAATTCTAGCATGTTGGTTGGGTAGAATTATATAAACAAGATTGTAGAAGAAATAAAACAAAGATGAAGGGAATAGTTCGATTAGAGGCTAGGTCAAATAGTAGGCAGAAACAGGGGATGCAGGAGGAAAAGGGGTGATTTTCATCCATAGTTTGCAATATAAAGAAAAGAGAAGAGAGAAGTGGACTTGCAGTTTCATTGAATTTAAAAACACATACAACTTTTGTGAGAAGCAACTCTTGTGACAATGAAATCAATTTGTAGAAAATCACTGGTAACCCATAATCGTAATTGTTTAGAGAGAAATCATCAAGAATTTTGAGTATTAATGTAATCCCAACTTAGATTTACACCAATAGGTATTCTATTAGAAAATAGGTTTGGCTAGTTTGTGTTTTGTTGTTGGATCCTTGTGTAATTTGGAGAAAATCAAGAGATCGTAGAGGTTGCCTGAATATGTAATTCTTACAACTCTAGTGAGAAGAAGCTCTTCTGACAATCAAATCAATTTGTAGCAGATCACTGATAGCCCATAATCGTAATTGTTTAGAGAGAAATCATCAAGAATTTTGAGTATTAATGTAAGAACCACTCAAACTTACACCAATAGGCATTCTATTAGAAAAGGGGTTTGGATGGTTTGTGTTTTGTTGTTGGATTCTTGTGTAATTTGGAGAAAGGAAAGAGATCATAGAGGTTGCCTGAATATGTAATTCCATTTCTCGTTTAGTGAAGTTAACCTTAAGCATACTTGCCTCTTGGTGGGTTGTGCGCACGCATTTATATTAAAACAAGCTCCATTGTGACAAAATAAGAAGTAAAAAAGATAATACAGAGAACATAGATTGGGAACAAGAATGTGTAGTGCACATTCATATTAGATGAAAGGATGAACCTTCTAGGTGAGAAACATTAAAACTAAATCATGAAACAAAACAAGAAATCCCAATAACTAATACAACTAGCTAGAACAACTGGAAGTGTACAGTCACATACTGTTGAGGTTACAATTATAACTAACACTTCCTCTTAAAATCAATAGTTACAAACATCAACACTTATAATACCCAAGTGTTGTCTCTGAAAATCAAAAGATTTTTTTCCTAATGGCTTTGTAAAAATGTCTGTGAGTTGATCTCGTGAACCACAAAATTGAAGTGCAATGTCACCATTATTGACTAGCTCACGTATGAAGTGAAAGCAAGTGTCAATGTGCTTTCTTTTCTTATGAAAAACATGTTTTTTGGATCAAGCAATTGTTGAAGTGTTGTCACAGAAGATAGGAGTTGTCTCCTTTTATGTATGTGACATGTCATTCAATAGTCTTCACGGCCACACAACCTGACATGAAGTTGAGGTAGCATCGACATGCTCTGCCTCTGCAGAAGATATTCAGACAATGGGCTGCTTCTTTGATGCCCAAGAAATTGGGTTCGTGCCTAGGTGAAAAGAATATCCTGAGGTGTTTTTCCAGTCATCTAGGATTCATGCAAAATCACTATCAGTGTAACCAGAAAGATGTTTATCTTCATACTGAGTGTACCATAAACCAAAATTGAGAGTGCCAACAACATATCTCAGAATCCTTTTTTCCATCTTCTAGTGAGAATCTTTAGGAGATTCCATGAACTTGGAAACAAATTCGGTTGCATACATAATATCAGTCCTAGTTGTTGTAAGATACAACAAACTACTTACTAAAAAAATTTACAAGGTAGAATCCACTGTACGACCTTCATATTGCTTGCTCAAATTTGTGCCTAGGGGTATAGGAGTTTCTATTGGATTGTAGTCTTCCATGCAAAAAAAATTTATGATGTCTGCTACATACTTTTGTTGATAGAAAAAAATCCATTTGGTTAATTGGTCAACCTCAATCCCCAAAAAATATTTCATTATCCCAAGATCCATCATCTCAAACTCAGATTGCATGGCATGTTTAAGATTGGTTAACTCAATATTTCTAGTATATATCATGTCATCAACATATAAACATACAATCATAATTTTACCTTGATGATCTATTTTGGTGTATAGAGATGGCTCATTTTGGCTTCTGTTGAGACTACTCTTGATCAGGTAAGTGTCAATTATGTTGTACCAAGATCTTGGAGCTTGCTTTAATCCATACAAGGCTTTCTTCAACCGATACACTTTGGGTGGCTTCTCTTTGACTTCAAATCCAGGCTGTCGATCCACATAGACCTCTTATTCTAAGACACCATTCAAAAAATGTGACTTGACATCCATCTACTCTACTTTCCCTTTGTGTTGAGTTTTTATGGATAAGAGACTCCTTACAATTTCCAACCTTTCTACTGGGGAAAAATTTTCACCATAATCAAGGCCTGGTTGCTGTGAGAATCCTTTGGAAACAATTCTTGCTATGTGTTTTTCAATCTTCCCCTTTTCATTGAGTTTAATTTTGCAAACCCACTTGACACCAATACTTTTCTTGTGTCTAGGAAGATCAAAAAGATTCCATGTCTTGTTCTTCTCAATGGATTCAATCTCTTGGTTCATGGCTTGAACCCAATGCGGCTCTTTAGTTGCCTCTTTAAAATATGTAGGTTGACATGACATTAATGAAAAAATATTGTGTTGGCCAATATCATCCAACTGTTGATGGATTTCTCTCAAGCTTCAAGTTCTCTGATTTTGAAGTTTAGCGGATGAATTAATGCTTCAATAAGAGTTTTCCTAAGGACTTTCAGGATGTGCTTATACCTGCAATCTTGGAAGGACAGGCTGATGTGTTTGTTGTCTTGAATTTTATGTGTTTTTAAGAAGTGACAACAATGGATTTTGACTATCTAAAAGACGATTTTTAGACTCACTCCCGAATTGATTTTCAAGAAATTTGACATCTCTGCTAAGAATGAGTTTCTTTGAAATCGGATTATGGAGTCTGTAGGCTTTGGATGTCTCATTGTAGCCAACAAAAATGCATTTCTCACTTCTATCATCAAGTTTCTTCCTTAATTAGGAAGGTATGTAAGCGAATGAAATACATCCAAATGTCCTAAGATGAGAAACATTTAGCTTTTTTCCACTCGATGCTTCTTGAGAGACCTTCATCTTGACACTAGTGGTTGGAGATATATTTAGGAGATAAACTGATCCTACTACTGCTTCATCCCAAAATAGATTTGACACACATTTATGTCTGAGAATGATTGTTTCCATGTTCATTATAATCTGATTTTTCCTCTCAACCACTACATTTTGTTGTGGAGTATACCTGGTTGTAGTTTGCATGATGATGCCTTATGATTTGCAAAAAATTGTAAATTTTGTTGAACAATATTCTCCTCCTCCATTTGACTTGAGAATATTCACATATTTCCCACTCTATTTTCCAGCATCAGCCTTGAAATATTTGATCTTTGCAAAGGTTTCTGACTTGTGTATGAGGAAATAGATCCATATTTTCCTACTAAATTCATAAATAAATATTAGGAAATAAAAGATACCACCTATTGAATTTGTTTTCATTGGTCCACAGAGGTCAATGTGAACCAACTTTAGGTGTTGTTTGGCTTGAGTGGAGGACTCTAGAAAAATTGTTCTCTTATGTTTTCGAAGAATGCAAGACTCACATGGGGGGTTTTTCTCTTTGAACATAGGTAGACCTTTGACCATAGAGTGCTTCTATAGAAGGATTAGACTCTGAAAGGGTAGATGTCCAAATCTTGCATGCCAAACCATAGTTTCATTCGGGGTGGATCCACTTTGTGCATAATATTGGATCAAATTTGTAGTTCTAAGGGTTAGGGGAAATATTCTATTCCTAGTCATGTGGATTTCATAAATCAATTTTTTGTTGGGAGATTTGTCATATATTCTACAAGATGCTCCTTCAAAAAGTACCTTATATCCATTTTCAACTAGTTTTCCTACACTTAACAGATTATGTCTTTATTGATACAGTTCCTTTTCCTTTAACTTTGACTAAAGAGTCATATCCAAGTGTAATATCAAATGAAATAGAAGAATCAATGCATGAAAGTAAATCTTTGTTACCTGTCATGTGGTTTTTGCATCCACTGTCCAACAATCAAAGATCATTGTGTTGTTCTTTAGTGTTATGGAATGAGAGAAACATACCATTTGAGGTTTCTCCTTCATGATTTGAGACATGTGCTCTACCTGAGTGTTGATATACTTTCTTCTTCCAACATTTAGATCCATAGTTCCCATACTTTTTGCAGTAGTAGAATTGTATGCTTTCTTTGTCATCTGATCTTTTCCCTCTGCCTCTTTGAGGATGGAAATTATGATTCTTGTTTTGATGTTTGTGACCTTAACTTGAGTAATTGTTACTTGGACTTCTCCCTCTTCCTCGGTGACCTCTGCCTCTATCTCTGCCTATCCCTCTGCTAAAAGAGAATTGAGTCTTGAAGGCCTTGGCTATTGACTCATCTTAGAGATGTAGTCTGGTCTCATGTGTCAATAGAGAACCCATTAGTTCATATGTGGAAAAATTAGACAGATCATTGGATTCAAGGATGACTGTAACAACCATTTCGAATTTCTTTGGTAGAATTCTAAGGACTTTCTAAACAATCCTTTGATTAGGGAAGTCCTCACCAGTCAACCTGATCTGGTTTACAATTCTCGTGACTTTGGTCATAAAATGATCAA
>JASDQU010241669.1:58083-68230 GCA_032191745.1 Picea mariana | reverse complement strand
GAGTATATATAAGTCTTTCCACAGGGTAAAACCTCCCTGTGGATAATATCAAACTGTTTACATAATCTGGGAAAATATTCCCAAAATCAACTAAACTAGGAAACTAAAAGGAAATCAAAACATTTCAAATATCCTCTAACTGCTCATCAAATCCACTGCAATTTCGAATTCATCTACAATAGACCAAAAATAAAAAGTTAGAAAGATATTTTATTAGCAAAACAATAAAAATCTGACTCTACAGACTTAGCTAAAGAATCATCTGATTCTGTAGCTAGTCTAAAATAACATACAGGATCAAAATTGAAATGAAATCAAATCTTTTAAAAGGATTAAATTCAATTATCTTCCAATGATCATTTAAAACGAATCACTTAAGATTCAAATGATTTTATCTTTCAACATTAAACATAATCAAAAGTGATTCAATCGAAAACAGGGGTGAGAATACTCTGTTTTACTGTTACCATAAAATCGGGTCAAACAGTAACAAGACTGTTTCATATCAATTGAAATCGATAATGAGTCATATCGTATGTGATACGATCTAATCCAACACAACCATTTTCCACTCATTATATCTATAATGATAAAACAAAAGATTCATATCATTTAATCGAATACACAGATGTAAAGACTATTTCGATTATGTGTAAACGAAATCATATGTAACAGCATCAACCCAACCAAATTTGTGATTGATCCTTGCACAGTCAACAGACAGGATCAATTAATTGTGATCGCAATCTTAATAGAATCAACAGAAGTGATAATTGTAAGCTGGGCAAACAATCGAAACAAATCACGATTGAGTTTAATATAGAAACAAATCGTGAATCTAGATATAGTCAATCCCGTTCTATGAATCAAATTCAAACAGAGTATCCATTGCCATTACGAATCCAACTGATAACATGGTCGAGATAACAGTAAACCAATGCGAATTAACCGGCTGGGTATAACCGTTATGAATTGAATCTATTCACGATTTGGATGCATGTTAACAGAATCATATTGAAAATAATCCGAATTGTATTCTTGTTGGTCGAAAGTCATATGTGACATAAAACCGTAACAATTAACCATATCAAAATTATTGCCAATCATAGCGTATACATTATAACGAAATCCAAACGAAATGTGATTGTGTTCAAAATTGAATATGAGAAACAACTTATGTCTAGAATAGATACAAACGACTTCAATTGACAGCAGAGAATTCATTTTAACTAAATCAAACAAATCAAATCCACACCAAGATCAATCAAATCGATGAAAATCCAATCGAAGCTAAACTAGAAAAACGAACTTCCATTTAGTCAAAGAAAAGCTATGTATAGAATGAATACAATGTGACAGAGAAAATCAATGCTATAAACAGAGCTATTCAAAAATGAATTCGAATTCGTTATATAAACAAGTGATAAAATATACCTGTGTGATGACAAAGGCTGTTCAATCATGCCAACTTAGAATTCATGACAGCTGAAGCTGATTCCACATTTTTAAACAAGATGGAGCCTATCATCCTTTGTTTTTTATCAGTGGCTTGTAACTTAGCCTTTTGACTAGTAAGCAGTGCAACCTGGTCCTCCAAAGAGTGAATTCTGGACTGTAGAATTGGAACATCAAGATAATATCTCTCTAACCATGAGCTGCATTGATCACAGGGTGGCACTGTAGGTTTTGACAAAGCAGGAGAGGGTTTGGATGAATGACCGGGGGCTTCACAAGGCAGCTTAATGCCTAGGTAGTTAGGGTCGTTCTGTAGGCAAGGGGTTAGGTTTGACACAAAGTCATACGAGGGTTTGGCACACAAACCTTGCAAATAGGGATATTCGCTAGCCAAGAAACGCTCCACTTCTTAATTGGAGTCCTCACTCAACACGATAGGGTTTGGATCGACAGGAGTTTTTGGCTTATTTCTTGCCATTCATGAAATCAAATGGGCATTCTTTTTGCCTTTGGCGTTTACAATGGGTTTCACCTTAGGCTTTTTGTCCATAGGCTTAACAGTCTCAACACCCTTAGTCACAGAGTGGGGTAGATCGATAGGTGAGTCGGCCAAGGGTTTAGGTAGCAGGATGCTGTAGGGTACTGGGGGTACAACCTTGTCCTCACTCACCACAGGTTTGTCAACCTGTGGAGGGTTTGAATTCTCAAAATCATTCCGAGCAAAGAAATTGCTCCAATAATCTCCATGTAGATTCAAATGACAGACCACAATAATCTTAACTAGCCCATAATGAAAAAGGCTACTATCAGCCTGGTTCCTTTTGTACTTCTTTGACATTTTAAACAGGCTTCTATGCAAATAATAGGGCATATTGAGTTGATAACCCATAAAAACCATAAGCAAATGAAGGTGGTGTAAGAAAACAAACCCGTACCGACCTTTGCAGGTGATAAATTGTTTTATTATCATCAATAAATCATGCCAACGCTGTTTAAGCATGGTCACGAGAAAACCTTTATCACAGGAGATAACTCTACGCGACTAGAAGAGCAGTGTCCAAGGGACCTCCTCTACTTTGCAATTCTTGGACCATCGTTGTCCAATGGCAGGCAAACCCGTAGCAAGACTGATAAACTGCTTGTCAATTTCCAATTGAACATCACCGACCTTGGCTCGACAACCATCAAAGGTCATGGCGAATTGTCGAGCTACGCAGAGGTTAAAACCCTCGATTTTTTTTATAAACGGAAGCCACCCATTTTCCTCAAGGTCATTGCGGGCACTGTCAAACATCAACAGAGTATGGCTGCCATTGGATTCAGCTCAGACGACCGGGGCCATGGTGCGAGCACATGGTAAGGGTTTGGGTTGAATTCACCAATGCAAAGGAGTAGAGTCATGCGGTCTAACAACAAAGAACGATTAAAGGGGAAGCATAAATGTGCGCATGCGAGGGTGGTGGAGTTATTCACCGCCATGCACAATAGTTATGGTAAAGTACAACCGACGAATTCCACATCTGTTCTATCAATCATAGCATAGTTCAAAACCTTATCATTCAGTCAACCAAAGAATCAAATGGTTAGTGATATGTCAATGCGCCATTAACTATAGTTTTTCAAACCATTGTCATTCAACGTGAAACCAACACCAGGTGTTAACCATGCGCCATTGCATAAATGTTTAATCAAAAGTTTTAAACCATTGTGCCAATCTCCACTTATAAAACTTACAAGCCAAGAGCCATAAAAAGATTATTATAAGGATCATATCGTATATAAAAACAAAAATAAATCATGACCCTTATGCAATTCATAGAATCAAGTATAAACCCACATGCTCAATGCCTCATAAGTTTAATAAAATCAAGTTACGTAATCAAAGTAAGAATGTCCAAATGGGCATAGTTCGAAAATCCTTTCAGCCACATAACGATAAACCAAAGGTAAGTGCCATAGAAAATATCAATAAAAAGATGACGACAGTTCAGATAGTGATCGAAATGTGACCTCGAAAGGAGAATTTTTCACGCTTACAGTCGTGAAAACTAATGGAGACAAAATGCAAGTATCGCAAGAAATGAAAATATCGTCTATTTGAAAAATGCGACGACAATTTGAAGTTCAGAAGACAAAGGTGTAGGTAGATTATAGGACAATAGAAAAAATTGAATTGGATTCCAATAGAGACACTCCTCCTTTTCCTCATCTCACTCAATCAACATACGAAGAGTCTCTCATGAACAGTCAACTGAATGAACTGAGCAAGGGGGACAAGGCTAGTGGAAACCAAGGCAGGTATGATCTGAGGTCTAAGAAAAGGAAAGTAGCACCCGATGTTCCTGAGCAGTTCCCTAGAGCAGAGAAACMTGCTAATGAAGTAGCGGACAATCACAGAGGTAAGAAGCACCAACCCCTCTCTCCCATAGTCCAGAGTCATGTTCCCGAAATAAGAGAAATCCCAAAGTTTACATCTTCTTTTAATTTCGAGCATGAAATTCAAAAGATCAGAATCCCTATACCCCTGATTGAGTTGATTAAACATGAAGGGTTCAAGAAACGCTTCTCTGAGCTTTTACAGTCTGAGGTCTCACACCTTCCCACAGACTCCATCAATTTGCAAGATGAAAAGCCTGCATTTATTCTAGGTCCTATGGTAGAAGACAGGAATGACTCATCCCCTCCCTTTTACACTTCCTTGAACATACATGACAAGGTACTGCACAACTTCTTGATGGATTCGGGGGCTTCTCACAACCTTATGCCCAAAACTATCATGGAAGAGTTAGGGCTAGAAGTCACCCGAGCCTATCATGACCTCTATTCCTTTGACTCCAGAAAGGTTCAGTGTCTAGGAGTTATCAAATATCTAGTCGTGACCTTGTTTCAGCTACCCATGAAAAGTGTGGTCATGGATATTGTAGTGGTCAATGTCCCCCCCAAGTTCGGTATGTTGTTATCAAGATATTGGATAAAAAGACTGGGGGGAACCTTGTATATGGACCTCACATATGCTACTATCCTAGTGTTTGGAGGAGAGCATAGAAGACTATACAGGGAAGCCCAACTGGCCTATATAATCAGTGATGAGGCCAATCCTACCAACCATCCTATTTTTGCCTTGGACACTGATTTAGGTTCTAGTTTACTACAAATCACCCATGCTCCCGAGCCTCCTCTTAAGCTTAGAAAGTCAACCACCAATTCCCATAAATTTCTTCCCTCCATCACCCCCGTCTAGAAAATGTTCTTTGATGGAACCTATTCTAGGGAAGGCACTGGAGCTGGGGTGTTTTTTGTGTCACCTACTCAGGAAACCATATCTCTGTCATACAACTTAGAATTTGAAGCTACCAACAATGTGGCAGAGTATGAATCTCTTATCCTAGGATTAAGAGCCGCAAGGAAAATGGGAATTCAGGAAGTAGCAGTGTTCGGAGATGCAGAGTTGGTGGTCCAATATATTAGAAGCGCTTATCAGGCTAAGCATCCTCGAATCAGGAGTTACAGAAATGAGGTATGGGACCTAATTGATAGTTTCTTCTTAGCATTTAACATTTGTTTCATCCCAAGAGAGGAGAATACAATGGCAGATTCCTTGGCTACATCAAAAATAAATTTCAAAGTACCCTTGCCGCCCAAATTCAGATATGATGTAGAGGTAAAATACAGGCCCTCCATACCTGACAACATCAAACATTGGAAGGTATTCGAGGATGATATCGAGATCAAGAAGTTCTTGGAGACTGTCGAAGAATTTTCAGAGATGCATATCGACTAAGACTCTGTCTCTGCAGAAAAGATTGATGGGGGTAATTTTCTGAATAAGATTGCAGAGCATAACATTGTGCAACTGCCCAACAATCATATTCCAAGAGGACTGGTTCCTTTGGAAAGGTTTTTTGATAGAAATGATGTGGCATTAAAAGGGGAGATATCAACAGATGATGCTGGTACTATTCAGTGCAACATTGGCACTGAGAGTGAGCCCAAGTTCGTCAAAATATCGAGAAATCTGACAAAGGAGCAGAGGTTTGAGTACGTTGGACTTTTGAGGGAATTTACTGATGTTTTTGCCTGGACCTACAAAGACCTCAAAACATACGACACTTCTGTCATCGAGCATAAAATCCTATGAAAGGGGAGGCAAAGCCATTTAGGCAGAAGCTGAGACAGATCAATCCTATGTTGCTTCCTATCATGGAGAGGGAAGTGAAGAAGTTGCTTCAAGCTTAGATCATTTTACCATTGAGATATTCAGAGTGGGTGGCCAACTTGGTACCAATAAGGAAAAAGAATGGAGAAATCAGACTCTGTGTAGACTTCAGAAACCTGAACAAGAGCTCATGAAAAGGATAACTACCCCTTACCAAAGATGGAACATATACTACAGAGGGTAACAGGAGCCTCCAGGATGTCCATGATTGATGGTTTCTCTGGCTACAATCAAGTCTTTGTTCTGCCTGAGGACAGGGAAAAGACGGCATTTACCACTCCATGGTGCACATTCATGTATGCCAAGATGCCTTTTGGATTGATGAATGCAGGGGCAATGTTCCAACGTGCCATGGACATAGATTTCATTGGGGAAAAGGATAGATTTGTGGTCGTCTATCTGGATGACATCACAGTGTTTTCAAAATCTGATAGAGAACACTGTTGTCATCTCAGGAAGGTTTTCCTGAAATGCAGAATTTTTGGCATTTCATTAAACCCCAAGAAATCTCTGTTCACCATGCAGGAGGGGAAGTTACTAGGCCACATAGTATCAATGAAAGGAGTCAGGATTGACTCTAGCAGATTTGAGTCAATACAAGCCTTATCAATCCTGAGGTCCAAGAAGGAGGTCCAATCCTTCCTTGGTAAGATTAATTTTCTGAGGAGGTTTGTGCCTAACTTTGCTGAGGAGGTAAAAATTATAACAACCATGCTAAGGAAAGGAAATGAAGTGAGGAGGACTTCTGAATCGCGACATTCCTTTGAGAAAATAAAGAAGGCCCTGACTAAAGCCCCTGTGCTTATTAGTCCCGACTACTCAAAGGATTTCCTTATTTTCCCCTTTGCCTCACCTGACACGGTGGCTGTTGTTTTATTATAGACAAATGAGATTGGGCTACAACAGCCTATTGCTTATTTTAGCCGAGCATTGAGGCATGTCGAAGTCAGGTATGACACTATGGAGAAGCATGCCTATGCACTGGTAAAGGCCCTCAAGGCATTTAGAATCTATGTCCTGTAGTCAAAAATCATAGCTTATGTCCCCTCAACTGCTATTAAAGACATTCTTATTCATCCTGACATAGACGGGAGGAGGAGTAAGTGGATAGCCAATATTCTGGAGTTTGACCTGGAAATAAAGCCTACCAAATTGATCAAAGGTCAAGGTTTAGCCAAGCTGTTGAATAAATCCAATTTCTAAGCTTTGGGGATAAGTTTCGTCAACGAATGCTCAGAAATTCAGCAGGGTCAGTTGTCTGACATGGACCCTCAAAGGGAGCCCCCATTGGCTCGATGTCCTTGGTATAAGGATGTCATATACTTTCTGCAAGAGTTGTGGCCTCCAAACGACCTACAAAGAAACAAAGAAAGATATCTGAAGCTCAAGGAAGTCAGATACTACCTTATCGATCAAATTTTATACTGGAAAGACCCCCTAGGGGTGCTTTTAAAATGCATGAATTCACAAGAGGCCAACAGGATCATGGCTGAATTTCACAGCTGCCTATGTGGAGGGCACCACTTCTGGAAGATTACAGCCCACAAAATTCTCAGAGCCGGGTACTACTGGCCCACCTTGTTCAATGATGTCCATAGAGGAGTTAGAGCCTGTATCCAATGTCAAAGATTTGCAGGAAAACAACAGCTCAAGTCCTTGCCGCTAAATCCTGTGGTTGTTTCGGGACCTTTCCAGCAGTGGGGCCTAGATTTCATTGGAGAAATTCACCCCACTTCCAGTGGGAAGAACAGATGGATCCTGACTGCTACAGATTTCTTTACCAAGTGGATTGAAGCTATCCCTACCAGGAGTGATTCCCACAAGGTAAACATTGGGTTCCTGGAGGACCTCATCACAAGGTTCGGCTGCCCAAGTAAAATTGTCACTGATAACGCAGCCTCTTTCGGGTCTGAGCCATTAGAAAAGTGTTGGAAAATGTTTAACAGGTAGCGTATGCTTTTCATTGATGGAAAGTACAACAATGATGATGGCTTGAGTACCGAAAGAATGTAACAGACGGGCACTAGAAGTAGTTTGGGAAGATGCTACAGAGCAAGCTCGACAAGATTAGAGTATGCAGCAAAGGTAAAACAAGGACAAAGTACGCTCCAGAGGAGAAGCGTTAGTGATCACTAGATCTCATCCTGAATTCCCGATGGCCATCATATCTGAATGTAGACAAGAGGAGCGCACATATATGGAGAATAGATCTCAAGCATTAGATCCCGAGCGTAGGGTCCGACCACCATTGGATCGAGGAGAAATTGCACATTCTTTAAAGTGCAAGGAGTAGAGGGCTCACAAAATCCCGAAAGAAGGAGGACCATCCATCTTCAGGAAGGACACGTGGGGATAGATCGACAGTTCGCTGACTAGAGAGTCAAAGGAACAATGTTCCCTAACCTCTCAAAATCATGATTTAATCTCAGCTGTCAAATTAAGGTTTAATTTGGACCGTTGATTCAAGTCCATGTCAGAGTTTTGGGGATCGAGAGTTGGAGATGTCAAGTAATATCATCCACAGGAATCCCGATTTCGCGATGTGCAAAATCACGAATTAATCGCAGCCGTTGAATCAAGATCAGATCTGGACTATTGATTCAAGTCCATGTCACAGTTTTGGAGATCGAGAGTTGGAGATGTCAAGAATATCATACACAGGAATCCCGATTTCGCGGTATGCAAAATTGTGACTTAATTGCAGTCGTTGATTCAAGATCAGATCTGGAACGTTGATTCAAATCCATTTCGGAGTTTCGCCTATCGTGACTTGGAGTGACAAGAATCTCCATCTAAGGATCAATGAGATGAGAGATCACGGAAAGATCAGGACTGTCAGATCACCAAGAATGAGGATCGTTGATCTGAGCTTCATCTCGGAGTCTCGCCTATCGCGACTTGGAGTGACAAGAATCTCCATCTTAGGAACAATGATATGTGAAATCGTGATTCAATCGTAGCCGTCAGATCAAGGTGTGATCTGGACCATTGATCCGACTTCATTTTGGAGTTTCGTGGATTGAGAATTTGAAGTGACAAGAACACTGAACAATAGGAATGTCGAAATCGCGATATGCGAAATCACGACATTATCTGAGTTGTCAGATCAAGTGTTGATCAGGACTGTTGATCCCACGCTATTTCGGGGTTTCGGGGATCGCGACTTGGAGAGTCGAGATACCTCATCTCCAAACTCACAAAATGAGAAATTGTGAAAGCGCCTTATGCATAAGGTTGTGGTCACAACCCTTGGTCACGAGAAGGGAAGGAGTCAGTCCAGATAAGCTCCATTTTGGGGTTTTAGAGATCGCGACTAGGAGAGTCAAGATGCCTCATCTCCAGATTCACGAAACGCGAATTCGCGAAAAGTACTTTAAGCATAAGCTCTTGGTCATGGCCATGGTCATATAGAGGAAGGAGCTAGCGTAGAAAAGCTATGTATTGAAGCTTCGGAGATCGCGACATGAAGTGTCAAGAAACTTGGGCATAGGAATGCCAAAATGTCGAAACTCAATTTAAAGGCAAGATTAATAAAGTTCATCCAATGGCGCAGATAAACCTGAAGGAGATCGAAGGGCAACTGATGCAAGACACGGTGAAACTGCCAGAAACCATTGATGGCGTCTGCTAGAGAATTCGAAGAGACCTCTATGTGATCGCCAGAGGAGATGAAGAGTATCCAAGCTTCGTCCAGTGAAGGAAGACTATTCTTAGAAGGGATTGACAGCTGGATGGGCATTGAGGCCTGTAACTGAAATAGAGAAGGTGAGCTCGACTGTCACAGAGAAGACGAAGAGTCTCAACTACTAGAGAGGTTGATGAATCTCATCATAACATCCAGTGATGCTGAACGCGTGGGAAAACCGCCAGAGAAGCTGAAGAGTTACCATGATGATCAGGCATAGCACTCGAGAGGTGGAGGATATCGGCGAAGTGTGAGTATGCAGAGGGATTGCGCACATTGCATGCACAAGGTGCACAGAAGCTATAAGTACACAGTACAGATAAGAGATGGGGTTGTTGTTGCTATTCGAGTTGCTGTGGTTGTTGTTGTTGAAGGTGATTCATGTGTGAAGAAGGAGGAGAGTGCAGCAACTGAATTGAACAGAAGAGGAACTGTGCAGTGAATGGACATGGTGCACAGAGGATAAAAAGCAGAAGAGCAGACAACGCAAGTCATGTGTGCAGGAAGGCAGTGAGGTAGAAAGAGCAACGAAATGCAGCAGAACAGTGATGAGTCTGGTAAGCCATTGTTGAACATTATATCACTGTAATAAGTATCAGTAGCAAAGATTTATATTATTCAGGGTGGTTGGGAGGTGCTAGGGAGGACTGGTGTCCTCAAAGGTTCAAGTGGGTGCTTGAACACAGGGAGTTGGTGCTTCCTTCTAGTTGGTGCTAGAGAAAGCAGGGAGTTGGTGCTTCCTTCTAGTTGGTGCTAGAGAAACCAGGGAGTTGGTGCTTCCTTCTAGTGGG
>JASDQU010241669.1:6763-22865 GCA_032191745.1 Picea mariana | reverse complement strand
GGCCTTGAATAAGAGAGTCCATCTTGTCAGGGGGAGTTTGTGTTGTCTTGATATCTGATACCTCCTAAAATTATTTCAACAACTCAGGGGGAGCGTGTTTTCTTTGACATTGATGTCAAAGGGGGAGAAAAGAATCTGGCTACCTTTGTTGCCATCAATGCCAAAGGGGGAGATTGTTGGCAAGTGTTTAATAGGTAGCGTATGCTTGTCATTGATGGAAAGTATAGCAGTGAAGATGGCATGACTACAGGAAGAATGTAACAGACGGGCATTAGAAGCAGTTTAGGAAGACACTGCATAGAAAGCTCGTTAAGTTCAGAAGAGATAGTGCAGAGGATTGTTGGTAGGTTTAACAGGAAAAGTGAGCTTGTCATTGATGGCAGAATCAGAGTGTGCATCGATGGAAAAACAGGAACAAAGTAAACTCAAGAGGAATTAGCGCAGAGTTGCACGCAGTGCATAGGTGTGCACCAGGGATGAGGTTAAATCATTGCCAAAGCTCAAGAGAGATAGCGTACTCAGGATCTCAGGCAGATCAAAGGTCAAGGCCTTTGACATTTAGAAATTATTCTAAGTAAGACAAAATTCCCGATGACCGTCATATCTGAATCCAGATAGGAGGAGCGCAAAGATGAAGGACAGATCTCTGGCGTTAGATCCGAGTGCAGGGTCCGACCATCGTTGATCAGGGAGAACCTGCATGTTCATTAAAGTGCAAGAAGAGGAGAAATGCGAAATGCCAAATTATGTGGTCTAACTCCATTTCAGAGTTTCATAGATCGGGACTTGAAGGTGTCGAGAACTTACACAGTGAAGTTGGACAAAATCACGAAGCGGCTAAATCATGAAGTGGCGAAATCGCGAGAAGATCTGGACTGTCAATTCACAAGAACGTGGACCGTCGATATGAGCTCCATCTCGGAGTTTTTCCTATCCCGACTTGGAGTGACGAGAACCTCCATCTAAGGAATAGTGAGATGTGAGATCGTGAAAATATTAGGACCATCGGATCACCAAGAACGTGGATCGTTGATCTGAGCTCCATCTCGGAGCTTCACCTATCGTGACTTGGAGTGACGAGAACCTCCATCTTAGGAACAACGATATGAAAAATGATGATTTAATCACAGCCATCAGATTAAGGTGTGATCTGGACCGTTGATCTGACTCCATTTCGGAGTTTCGCGAATCGTGACTTGGAGAGGCAAGAAACATAACCAGAAGAATGTCAAAATCGTGATATGCAAAATCGCGATATGATCTAAGCTATTGAATCAAGATCATATCTGAACCGTCGAATCATAGGACAAGTGGCAAGAAATTGGAATTTTGCTGACTTGGAGTCAACGGAGCATGGTGTGGAAACTTGTGAAATATGAAGCGCCTTTTGGCACAGCCTATGGTCACCGCCGGTGGTCACGAGAAGGGAAGGAGTCAGTTCAGATAAGCTCCATTTCGGGGTTTCGGGGATCGTGACTTGGAGAGTCGAGATGCCTCATCTCCAAATTCATGAAATGCGAAATTGTGAAAGTGATTTATGGATAAGCACATGGTCTCAGTCGGTGGTCACACCATCGAAGAGCTGAAGAGAATAGTACATGTAGACAAGCTTCTTTTTGGGGTTTTGGGGATCGCGACTTGGAGAGTTAAGATGCCTCATCTCCAAATTCATGAAATGCAAAATTGTGAAAAGCACGTTATGAACAAGCGCTTGGTCATAGCCATGGTCATATAAAGGAAGGAGCCAACGCAGAAAAACTCTATTTCAGAGTTTCAGAACTCGTGACATGGAGACTCAAGATGTCTCATCGCAGAATCTCCGAATTGAGAAAGTGCGAAATGGGTAAATAACGCAAGAACTCATCAGATTTAATCCAACGATGGAGGTGAACATGAGCACGATTGGAGGTCTAATGTTGATCCTCACAGTGTAACTGTTAGAAACCATTGATGGTTTCTACCAGAGGATGCGAAGAGACTTCTGTGTGATTTCCAGAGGAGCTGAAGAGTTACATGGAATCTACCAGTGGAATGAAGACGATTTGTGGAGGAAATTGACAACTGGTTGAGGGTTGGAGCTCGTAACTGAAATATAAAGGATGAGCTCGACTATAACAGAGAAGACGAAGAGTCTCAACTGCCAGAGAGAAAAAAGAATCTCGACATAACACCTAGTAATGATAGACACAGGGGTTGAATTGCCAGAGAAGCTGAAGAGTCGCGATGATGATCACTCAAAGAAATTGAGATGTGGAGGATATTGGTGTGTTATGATCATGTAGAGGAATGGAAAATATTGCATGCACAAGATGAACATAAGCTATATATACACGGTACAAAGAAGAGTTGTGGTTGTTGTTGGAGTTTTTGTGGTTGCTGTTGTTGAAGGTGATTCAAGCATGAAGAAGGAGGAGAGTGTAGAAATTGAATTGAATAGAAGAGGAATTATGCAGTGAATGGACATGGCACACAGAGCATAAAGAGAAGAAGAATATACAACGCAAGTCATGTGTGCAGGAAGGCAGTGAGGCAGACAGAGCAACGAAATGTAGTAGAATAGTGATGAGACTGGTAAGCCACTATTGAACATTATATCACTATAATAAGTTTCAGTAGCAAATATTTATATTTCAGGGTCGAAGGGAGGTTCTAGGGATGACTGTTGTCCTCATAGGTTCAAGTGGGTGCTTGAACATAGGGAGTTGTAGCTTCCATCTGGTTGCAGCCAAAGAAACCAGGGGGGCAGGGTGGTGCAAGGGAGAACTATTGTTCCCTGTTATACAGGTTGGTGCCTGTATGATTGGAAGTTGGTGCTTCCATCCAGTTGGTGCTGGAAACACTCAGGGAGTTGGTGCTTCCTTCTAGTGGGTGCTAGAGAAAACAAAGAGTTGGTGCTCTCATTAAGTCACAGCTTGCAAAACTAAGGTTGTAGCCTCATTATGAGTTGGTGGTCATATGTATGATAATGTAAAGAATGTAACTATTACTTATCATATAAAGAAAAAGAGGTTTTTACCCTATATGGGTTTCCTTGGGAAATATCTGTCTCTATGTTTCTCATATATGTGACTGATGATGAATGTGCCATTGTTATTTCTCTGCATTATTGTGATCATCATTCAGTGTTTTTGCAAAGAGTTTAAAAGAAGCATAATTGTTTAAGCACGACAACAACTGATTCATGCCCCCCCCTCTCAGTTGTCCAACAAATGGTGACTTCCAAGTGGATCTATAAGATCAATTATACAACATATGACAACATCACGAAGTACAAAGCGAGTTTTGTGGTGAAAGGATTCTCTTATAAAGAGAGAGTGGACTATGAGGAGACTTTTTCTCCAGTCGCCAGGTACACTTCCATCAGGACTATTATTTCTTTTTCTTCAGTTATGGGTTGGTAATTAAATCAGATGGATGTGAATACTGTGTTCCTCAACAGTGTGATTGAGGAAGAAGTGTACATAGAGAAACCTCAGGGATTTGTGATACATGGGAAGGAGTCTCATGTTTGCAGATTAAAGAAGGATTTGTACAGACTCAAGAAGGCTCATAGGGCATGGTAATCCAGAATTGATAGATACTTGATTTGTTTGGGCTTCAACAATAGTGATGTAGATCCCAACCTTTACTACAAGGTTTTTGATGGTGATCCTTTGCTATTGGTGTTGTATGTTGATGATTTGTTCCTTACGGGGGTAGAAAGGCTCATTGTCAGGTGTAAGAGGGAGTTGACTTCAGATTTTGAGATGAAGGATCTTGGTTTGATGGATTATTTCTTAGGATTGGAGGTGTGGTATAAACTAGGTGAGATATTCCTTGGACAGGGGAAGTACACAGTTGAGATCTTGAGCAGATTCGGTATGATGGACTGCAAGTCCATGGATACACCTATGATGAAAAATTTGAATAAGTTGAGTGATTCCGCTTTAGATTCATATTTGGTGGATCCCATTATGTAAAGGCAGTTGATTGGATCCTTGATGTACCTGGTTAACACCAAGCCAGATATTTTCTTTGCAGTGAGCACCCTAAGCCAATTTATGGTTGAGTCGAGGCACTTCCATTGGGTTTTAATGAAGCATGTGTTGAGGTACCTACGTGGTACAATTGGATATGGTTTGAGATATGTCTTAGGTGGTGAAGTGAGGTTACAAGGATATACTGATTCTGACCTAGGGAGTGCAGTGAAAAAAAATAACACCTCAGGGTGATGCTTTAGCTTAGGATCAACCATGATATCTTGGTTTAGTAGGAAGCAGACTTCTGGAGCACTCAGTACAATAGAAGAAAAATATATATCATCTAGTGTCACAAGTCGTGAAGTAGTATGGATTCATAATCTTCTTTCATGACTATTTGATCAGGAACTACAAACAACCTTAATACATTATGATAATAAAAGTTGTGTCAAGCTTTCAGAGAATCCAATATTTCATGACAGGTCGAAACACATTGAGATCAAATATCATTTCATTCAATACATGGTACATAAGGGAGTAATAAAGCTCCAATACATATCCACAGATGAGAATATTGCGTACATTCTCAGCAAGACTCTATCTAAGGAAAAGTTTTTATACTTCAGAGACTAGCTTGGCATGATGAAAAATGTCTCCCTCGCTGAGAGGGAGTGTTGATGTTTCTCCAGTTAGAAACATCAGGTAGACATTATTCCAGATTGGTCATGCTGATTTGACCAAGGGAGAATGATACATTCACTCACATGGCCATGTTGATTTGACTAATGGTGAATGGCCCAGGGGTGGACACTCTCCCAGATTGGTCATGCTGATTTGACCAAGGGAGAATGATAAATTCACTCATGGGGCCATGATAATTTGGCTAGTGGTGAATGGCCCATGGAAAACCTTTCTCTTATTAATCATGATGATTTGAAAAGGAGGGAAAAAGACTTGAGATTCTCTCACAATGATTGCTCCATGATGGAGTGATCTATTTTTTATAGGGAATGATTGACTTATTTACAAGTCTAGTCTAATGTTGAAGATTGTTGATGCTTGAATCCGTCAAGACCGAAACAAAAACCTCATGAGGATGTAAATCCCCCTGCGTTTTTATAGAGGTGGTACTCCTCTTTAGATTTTCTTGAGATTTTTTAAATATTCAAAATGTGGGACTTGAAAGAAGTATGTTGTAGTAATTCAAAGAAACAAAAATATTACAATAAAATAGAAGGAAAATGTTTCTGTTTTATTTTTAAATAAGGTTCCTAAGAAAGGACCAGGAATTACACATTTCACGCATTTAAAGCAAATACGCAAAAAATCCTCACATCCATCAAAGTTTAGGATAAATATTTCTGATCATATAAAATAAAAAAGAAGATGATACACATGCATAATAGAACTTTAACAGAGTGGAAACATGGGCAGATCGAATAAATATAATGATAGATCAACCTCAAATACTTTATATTATGAAAATAGGGTTACAAAGAACATTCAAGATTGTTCCCAAAGTAGTTCTCTTGAAATTTCCAAAAATATATAGTTTGTTACATATTCTTGAAATTGTAAATGAGTTTGTCTTAAAGACTAGGATTGGGGCTCTTGCGGACCATAAATAAAGTAAATACTAGAAATAATATTTTAGAAGGAAGACGGTGGGCGGTAGAAGGATCAACAAGACCTGGTAAGAAAAAAAAAAGAGTTATTAGTCTTCGGTTAAACCTTTCTAGTGAAAGAGGTGGAATAACTGGATGAAGGACTTCATAAAGAAAAGAAGGATGTGATCAACGTAAACTTACTATGATGGTCGCTCGTATCTTCATTTTCTCGTTGATATCCTTTTATCGTTTTCATCAACAGTGATAGGAACTGTCTCAATTGCTTCTTTCCCTTTATTTGTTAGTTTATCACTAGCCTTATTGAACCATTCTTCGATGTAACTTTTCATAGGTGCCACATTGATTTCATACCGGATTTTAATATTGAACAACTCACCCTCCAAGTTTCGGATATTAATGGAAAATCCATGTAATACTTCTTCAATACCTCAATTGTTTACGGAGTAATCCACTAGCCAATTATCTATGGCGTTCTCATCATATTCAATTATGCCGTAGAATTTTTCAATTGACAATCCTTTAAGAACCAAAACAAAGTCGTTGAAAACTTCATAAAAATGAAGATAATATTTGTGCTTCCATAACACTTGGTACCAAAAGGTCACATGGTTAAATTCACAGTTCACCTTCTTGCATATAGACAATTTAGGAAATTGACAACAATGCACTATCGCAAAAACCAAATAAGAGGACATAAATAATTTATTATCCTTTTTATACTGAGACAATTGGGAAAAGATTTCAATGGAAATCAACTTCCATCAATCGAAAATGGATTGCTCCTTGACAGTAAAATATAATATGTAAAGAATCGTACGGGAAATGTTGGCATTATTTTCTTGGCCCATAACTTTGGTAAATAACCAAGCAATTTCCTGAAATGGGTTTTTGAACAAGCTAACCTGCAATTTGGTAATATCTTCAGGGATGTCGACAGTATTTTCCAAGAATTAAGATAAGATATCCAGGTCATCGTCATGTTTTTTCAAGAAGTCCCTGGAATCTTCACCTTTGAAGGTGAGGGTCGACTTTGGGAGTTTCATCATTTTACAGAATACTTGAGGAAAAAGAATGATGGGAAAGTGGTCCTAGAGTTGAATCATCCATTGACTTGGTATATACTTCTCAGTGCACTAGGAAAGTAGTTCCTTGCAGTCAAAAACTTCAGGAACATAGCCTGTATGATCAATTATGGACGTTTGAATTACTTCCTTCTGAGCAGAAGGGTATGAATACTAAGAGTACGCTCTAGACCACTAAAATTTCTGGTCCTCTCATCCAAAAATGTTCAAAGTATCTCCATAGAAATACTATTGAGTTGTTTCTTCCATAAGTTGACGAGAGTGTTCTTTTGATCCATATAATATTTGAAATGTGTGCATGAGAGATAATATATTATCTTCCGCAAATCATGCTTTAATTTGTTTTAATAAGGAATATCCTTGATCCCTTTGCCTATTAATGATAATATTTATTGGACTTGCATGATGAGTTATTAACATTAAACCATACTAAATGCATATTGGGAATAATGCGAAGGTGCCATGGATGGACGAAAGAAAATAACATTTGTGACTTTTGTGAACCCGCCAACCCGGGAACCCCTAAACCTGTCATTGCAAAAGGTTGAGAAATGGCTAAGTGTTGCAACACGGTTGGTCAGAATTAATATAGAAGAGATGAGATACTTAGGAGCTTGGGGAGTCCAATGGTCAAAATGTAGATCACGAATCGTTTGGGTACAAAACATATGTCACGGAACATGGAATATGAAAACGTGAAACCCACCAACCCGCGACTGCAGAAACGACTAAGTATAGAATAATGTGGCGGTTGTTTAGAATCATGATGTGAGAGTGTGGATGGAGATGAGGATCCATGAGTCCACAAACCTACGAATGCACATTTTGGAAAAACAACTAAGTATAAAAACTAGAAAGGGAGAATAGAAGGGAAAAAAGAAAAAGGGGAATTTGGGTAATTATAGAAGAGGGAAAATAAATGGACAAAAGAAGTTGGGAAAATAGAGAAGGGGAGGGAAATTTCGGAAGTGGTTATTGATATCAAAAAATGGCTCCAACTATGGGATGATAACCCCCTGTGGGTTGTCAAGAATCCAGATCCTTTCATGACCAAGTGCTTCTGCCCATTGGGCTATGGAGTCAGAGTAAGAATATACAAACTGAAAAAATGAAATTATGTACAATGAGAATGATAAATTCTTAGGAGAAGAAACCTTTCAAATGTTTCCCATTGGCAGGAAACATTAATATTTTACCCTTCATGTCTCGGATCATATAGGAGTTAAAACCCAAGATCTTCTTGACGACATATGGTCCGATCCAGAGTGCTTCGAACTTTGTATGCATGGAAAATTTCTCCTTGCCCTTGTTCCAAACTAGCACCAACTCTCCCTTCTGGAAATTCTTTACATTTGTGATCTGATCAAAATATCTTTTGACGCTCTTCTTTCTCTAAGAAGTTTGATTCAGGGATTTTCTTCGTTCTTCTTTCAATTTCAATAACTAATTGATTCTCCTATGGATGGGTAAAATGTCTTCTGTATCTTCGGTATTAACCACATAAATAAATGAATTGAACTCAAGGCTAACTGGCATTTTCTCTTCTTTCCCATAAACCAATAGATATGGAGACATATCGGTGCTATCCTTTAGAGTCATTATGCTTTCCCTTAATGCATCTGTCAACTTTAGATTCCAATTCATTTGATTATTGTCAATGGTTTTCTTCAGTATCTGAATAAGTGTTTTATTTGTGGATTCATCAAGGCCATTACCTTGTGGATAATAATTCAATTATTGACCCGTGATGATTACATATTAACCGCAAAACTACGTAAACTTTGACCTGATGAAAATTGAACCATTGTCTGTGATAAATTTATCTAGGACACCAAATCACGACAAAATATTGTCTTTGAGGAATTTAATTATCTCTTCAACATCAGCCTTCTTTAATTCCACTACTTCTGACCATTTCATGAAGTAATCTATAGTTGTGAGAATGTATATATGCCCCTTGCTAGACTTCGAATTAATTGGCTCGAAAAAATGAAGGCCCCATTGGGGTAACGATTGTTCTACAATTATGGGTTGCAAAGGCATCATGGATTTTTTCATTTTTCTTGAAAACTACTGGCATGAAAAACACTTCCTTATTGTGGCATATGAGTCTCTAAAAATTGATGGCCAATAGAATCCTACTCTTATTATCTTATGGGTGGTTGTAGTAGGTGCAAAGTGTCCACCACATATTCCCTCATGGAATTCTCTTATTAGTTCTTGGGCTTGAATTTCATCAATGCATATCAGTAGTATATCATCATAATTTATCCTAAACAATATGTCAGCAATCAACACATATTGATTCACCTTAATCTTCAATGTTCTTTGCTCCTTGGGGTTCATGGTGTCAGGAAATTTCTTGGACCTTAAGTAGAATATAATATCTCTGTACCATTCTGAATCAGCTAATGGTTCCCCAACTGAAATCGAAATCATTCCATCGACCGAATTCCCATTCGCGATGATCTTACATAAACCTTTTCCTTTGATAGATTTTAAATATTTAATCTCGATATCATATTCTTGTATCTTTGCCAACTAGTTAGCCCATTTTCCTTCTCTCAATTTTTGATTTAGAAGCATCTTCACTGGTGATGGGGGAACATAAGAAATAACATCGGAGTTCAATATGTATGTGTGAAAGTGTGAAACTTCTCTTACAAGATCCAAGGTCTGCTTCTCCAGTTTTGAATACCTCAACTCATAGTCATGTAGGGTTTTTCTCATGAAACTTATTGGGAGTTATTCTCCTTTGATATTCTTCTGAGTATGAACAGATGCAAAAAATGTCTCTGTAGAAGATGAATAGATGATGAAATCTCTTTGAAAGTCCGGAATAATGCAGACATGAGCAATGGTGATTTCTCCTTTGATATTATTGAATGCCTCTTGAGTATCACTATCCATTTGAACCTCTGCTCTTTTTCAGTAACAAATTTATTGGCTTCACGATGCTTTCATAATCAGGAACAAATCTTTGCACAAAATTGATCTTGCCGAAAAATGATTGGAATCCTTCTTGGATGTCGAGGGGTTGAGCTCGTTTATTTCTTTAACTCTTTCCAGATCTATGTAAATCCCTTCCTTTCATACAATATGGCCCAACAATTTTCCTTGAGTCACATCAAACAAGCATTTATTTGGATTCATAGAAACACCATATAATCTACATCTTTCAAAAACCTTTCTCAAATGATGGATATGATCATCCCTTTTATTTGAATGCACCATCAATTCATCTTGATAACCTGCCATAAACTTTACTATGAAACCACTGAATGTATGATCCATGGCCCTCTGGAATGTGGCTCCAACTTTCTTCAAACCAAAGGGAATTCTATCATATGCATATGTCTCCCAAGGTGTTATAAATGTTGTCTTTTCCCTATATTCCTCAGCCAACAAGATCTGGTTATATCCAGAAAAACCATCCAACATGGACATGTAGGCCGACCCAGTAACTTGCTGGAGAAGGAAATCCATATTAGGCAAAGGAGAGTTATCCTTTATGCTTTCTTTGTTAAGGTATCTGAAGTCGACACACATATGTATTTCCCTATTCTTTTTTCTTACAATCACAAGATTTGAAATCCAATTCGAGTGTCTAATGGGATAAATTATTCATGCCTTCTTCAATTTCTCCAATTCAATCTTTACCAGTGGTTTCAGTGTGGGATTCATTATCCTTATTTTTTTCTTCACTGGCTTTGCTTCTTTCCTCAAGGGAATGATATGTTGGAATATAGTCTTATCGTAATATTTTAAATCATCATAGGTCCAAGCAAATAGATTGATGTATTCTTTGAACAAGGAAACATATTGATCAACTTCCTCAGTGGTGAAATCAAATCCCATGTTGACATATTGTGGGGACCTGTCAAATATGATATTGAATTTTCTCGTTTCTTGTACTTTTCAAGCTGAAACTTATTCAAAGAGATTCCTAGCATGATCTTATTTCGTAAAAAGAGATTCGGATTGTAAACAATCTTTGGGGACAACAGAAGAGTGATCATCTTCATCATCATCATTATTTAACAAAAAAAATTCCAATTGTTCATCGTTCTCAAACACTTGCAAGTACTCAATTTTGTCAGGCACGGACGATCGAAAATATATTATTTGGAAAGACATTTTTCTTTGGGTATCATCTGTGAATCTGCCTTCTGATTCTTGTCCCTTGGAATAAAATAAATGTTGAAGGAACTGAAAGATTCCATCATTTCATTAACTCTTTTGAAATACAACTTAAGACTTTCTTTTTTTATTTTATACCTCTGGGTAACCTGATTGATGACCAACTCTGAGTCCCTAGTTACAATTAGATTCTATATTTTCATTTCTTGTGCAAGGATCATCCATTGAATCAAAGCTTCATACTCTGCCTCGTTATTGGTGCATGAAAACTCTAGTCTAATAGTGTGTGGATGCATAATCTTGCTTGGACTCATAAGAACAATTCCAAATCCATTTCCATATCTTGAACAAGATCCATCAAATGACATCCTCCAATACCCTTCAAACATATATTCTTGATTCTCCGTGTCTTGCAATTACTCTAGACTTTCGTTATTCTCTATGTCTAGGATAACATAGTTTTCAATCCTGACATCTATATAATCCTCCATCAATTCATCGTCCTTATTTTTGAAGGAGAAGGGTTTTCTAGGTTCACGTGGCACTTTAATCATCACCCCTTCTTTGCCTAGCAACATCATACAACTTCTGTCATTCATTATATATCCTCTGATCATATATGTCTAGTCTCTTCCCAACACAACTCCATAATGCGGAGGAAGGTGTACCACAATAATATTGAAAAATGTAATGATATGGGGGGTTGTTTTAATCCAAGCATAAAAGTCCTTGATTTCTCCATAAGCTGGAATTTTTCTAGAATCAATTGCATATATAATTTCACTAGTTTCATAATACTTGGTGCAACTCATGCCCAATGCCTCCATGACCACCAATGGCATGATATTGTTCATCGTGCCAATTTCAACTAAACAACTATGCAGTGCAACATCATTATTTTCAATAGAAATTTAATAGGGAGAAATTTTACCTCTCATCTTGGTATTTGACTGGCTAGGGATTTGTTTTGGATTGGTAACAACAACTTCTACTCTTTCATATGGATCATCCAACAACTTCAAAATGTTCTCTCTTTGCTGGGGAATCTTCACCACTTCGGTAAAGGGAAGGGTTATCCTTAATTTACTGAAATACTTTACAACATTATATGTCATTTGAGTGGAGTTTGACGTCATGTGTCACCGTTTACTTCCAACGCCATCTGTCAATTTCTCATTTTCTCTTTTCTCATTTGTTTTTTCCTTTTTGGTTCTCTTTATCATAACCGCTTTCATTTTTTGGTCTATTTACAAATCCTCTTGTTTGGGCGACATTTTCTTGCGAGTTGGGATCATTGTCACCCTCTTCAAATATATACATGGACATCTTGCATCCGTCCATATGCACAATTTCATAGCTCTCATCATGTGAGTAATAATTATCTTACTCAATTAATTGCTCATCACAGACATAATCCATAACAACAACATTTGGAGTAGGTTTCCTGGGAACCCTTGCTCTTTGCAGATTATCCATGTTTTCAAACCTCACTCTGTTTTCTTGGGGAGGGTTGCTCCTTTTCTCTGGGATTGGAATTCTTGGATTTGGCATGTAATTATCTCCCCTTATTAGTCTAGTTATCTCATTCTGCATTTGTTTGATGGTTCTATTCATCTGTGCAATTTTGATTCTTTTCTTAGTTTCCTATGTCGCAACAGGGTCAAACTTTACATCAGGTATGGTTCCCTTGAAAAATCCTCCTCCCATCGTTTGGTTTTGAGCTGGTCTAGGCTTGAATTCTTCATTCTTTATTGAACTAGAAGCTCCTTGATTATCAATATTTAATCCTCCCAACTGCCTTTGTACTCTTCCCAGTATAATGTTGGGGTCGACACCTGTTTCAATCATAATTTCTTCCATCTCAGTGGATTTAGTCATTGCCTCCTCCAAAGTATCCATTTGGGATGTTCTGATAACATATTTTACATTCGGGGGAATTGCATTCTTATAACAACTGAGAATGACTGGGTCATTTGGTATTTTATCTTCTGGAATCCTACTCAAGGTTTTATTGAACCTGAGATAAAAATCTCATATCCTTTCATTCTTCCTCAAACCAATCTGGGTGAAATCAGTGAGAATGGTATGGTAAGAAATTGGAGGGGAAAACATAGTCAGGAACATAACTTTGAGGTCATTAAATGAGCGAATGGATATATTGGGAAACAATGTATAACATTCATACGCTCTTCCTGATAAGGTTTACAGAAACAACCTTACCATGGCATCGTCATACTCAACACAGTGAAAATCAGAAAGATCAAGAAATAAGTGTAGATGCCTTTTTGCATTGATTTCTTAGTCTCCAAAAAAATTCTTTAAGGTTACCTTAGGGATAACTGGAGATCATGTTTCTCACCTATAAGATTTAGAGGGGAATCTCTTACCCTCCTTCAATTTTCAAATCCTGGGTTTCCCTGATTTCTTGCAGCATCTCTTCCACCACCTTGTTTCTCCTCATGATGCTAATCTTGGGTTTGTTCATTTATGTCTTCCATGTCTGGGGAGAATTCAAGGCTAGGATTTTCACTTCTAAGAATAAAAAGTTGCTTTCTCTTACTTATGATAATGGGTCTGTTGTATTCATCCAACTTCAATCCCAAAATTGTTCTTGTGCTACTCTAGCTAGCCTTTGATTTCTTCGGTCTTGTCGTTCTTCTCTCCTCTATCTTCAAAGGATTTATCTTTATTCTTCTTGGACTAAGATCTAATAGGACCTTTATAACCTTCCTCGAGTCTAGTCAATTGTTATTACTAGATTGTAAAACTGATGCAAAATGCTTAATTTATTATTCAATCCAATTTTCAAATGGGGATGATTACCCTAGGGAAAAGTCATATATTATTTCAAAAAATGTTGGGCCAAGTGTTGTTCTTGAGTCTGTACTTAAGGCTTGAAAGTAAAATGTCAAGGCATCCGAAAGTGGTTAAAAGGTGGAGAAGGGAGAAACTTCAAACCTTTGGGGAAGGAAACTAAGGAAGATTTCTTTGTTGGCATTGTCTGGCTTTTAACTGTTCCTGGATAGTTATATCTCGCTCAATGGCTGCCCATGATTGTTCAAGTTCGGCCCGGTTAGTTGTCATTTTAAGGATGGTGTTGAAAATCTTTAAAGCGATGTGCGTTTGGTTCAACAATATGGGTTCAACGTTAGGTTGAGTGGGTATAGGAACTGTCATGGGGGAACAACACGGATAGGAAAAACTTTAAGAAAGGTTGAGTGTTGTCTTAGTTGGGTCTTATAAAAGAGAACTTACAGTTGTAGAATTAAAATATGGGTGCAAATCTAAGACTCATTCCCATAACTGTATCATATTTTAATAAAAGGGGGTGAGATGGGAGAAAAACATTGAGCCGTTCACAGTGTAAGGTTCCAACCAAGGGAAAAAAAAAAAACTCACGACATAAACGAGAGAGGAAAATATGTAAGAAAATAACTAATGTAATAAAGAATATGTGTAGAAATCCAAAAATGCAGATTGGTCTTACACAACTGATAGYTGGTGCAGAGGAAAGCAAATAAGAAAATACAAAAAACCCAAATTCATTCGTTATAGTAGTGGTCGTACTAAATTATAACGAAGCAGATCAATTATGAATATGAATTGCAATGTAAAAAATGAGATACAAGGAAGCAAACTTGTAATACAGAAGTGACGGAATTGAGAATCTCCAGATCTGCTTGTATTAAATCTCAATGTAAAAACTCTATTACAAATGAMTCAAAAAGGTCCAACCATGTTTATCTCTCTCTGGGGCATATTTATACAAATTTTTACRAAGCAGGTAGAATCTCAATAGTCRCAAAATTTCAGTTATGACAGAGGAGAGAGAAATCGCTCCATTTCCCCTACTCTGTCTTCACTTAGTGCCAGGTGCTCGTCTTCGCGTGGATTCRGTGTAGGCGATACATATTTCCACAAGCTGAKATATGAGCCATGAAGGCTTTGCTTGATAGCTGGCCTCGACGAAGTAACATTCTCGGGCTAACTGTTGTATCTTTTCCTCCATTTGTGCACCGATGATGTCGAGGGCACTTAGTTGCGCGCTGGGTTTGATCATGTGCTTATCAACTTGGGCCATGTACACCATATCTATATGAGAGATATCGGTCGAATCTCTCTCATCCTTCTCTTTCAGATCAAGTGAGATCTGTTCCACATTCATTTGCATCAGTGCTTCTATGTCACCTCCACTGTCCATATCCAACAGCTCACCGTCTATGGAATTAAAGGCTTCTTCTAAATAATTGGTTACCTTTTGGGCTTTCTCCTTGCCCAGGGCAATGTTGTGTTCCCAATCCTTCAATAGAATATTACCTCTGGTTTGTTCTGGGATGGCAAGACTGGGAGCACCTGTCGAAACTCTGTTATTCGTGGCTATCACCGCCTCCTGGAAGGCGACCCGAACCTCTTTTGCATCCCTTTCTCTGGCAGTAAGGTTCTCGAAAACCTGATTTACCAACAAACAATTTTCTCGGATCTCTCCTATCCTGGCAAGCAAACTCTGCTAAACCGAAGAGATTCTTCTCYGAATTCCCATAGCCTGGGATTTTAACATCTCCATGTCGATCATTCTGCTTTCGGTGATCGTCGCCCGAGCCTACAACTCTTCAATCATAGTCCTTTGTTGGCCCACCTGTATCCGACCATCTCGGACCACTAGATGTGCTTGCTCGAGATTGGTTTTGAGCACCTCTATTTCATTTTTATCAGCCAGTCGGGCCAGCTCTATCTCCACACTCACCTGGCCTTTAGCATTTTCCGTGACTGAGGCCAATATGGCCTTGAGAGTCCTGATTAGACGATTTTTCCTTTTGAGTTGGTTCTTTACAACTCTGACTGAGAATTGATTCGCCGATGCGTACGCTCCTAACGTCCCTGCGATCTCAGTGGCGAATTGCTCATTATTTTTATTCTTTCCGTCGGTCATAACCTTGTATTTCTTAGTGGTCAACTCTCCCTCCTGGTAGAATTCCCTCTTTACTACAACTTTTCTCTTTTTGTCAAAGAAAAACTCATTCAGAGGAAGTTCCTCTGCTCTTATGGGCCTCAGTTCCTCATTGAATATCCATCCTTCTTCGATATTTCCTTGCGTCGACTGCAAGGGGGTGACAGAAGTGATGGGTTCCCTAATTTGCTTCACTGATTTTCCTCGGGTGTCGACCAGGTCCTGCTTCTTTGGCGGTTCAGGGGTCTTTGTCTAGGTTTTCGGATTTTGTTTCTTTGGCGGGTCCGGAGTCTGTGCCTCTGCTTCGGGATTCTTTGTTTGTTTCCGCTCGTCTTGGCATTTTCC
>JASDQU010241668.1:160204-170536 GCA_032191745.1 Picea mariana | reverse complement strand
CACACTTGTTAACGATTGCATCAATGATCGGTAATCAAGTGGTTTTTTCCATGTTCGACTTCAACACATGTAATCACATGGTTAGATTCGTACTTTGGGTGATGAGATTGAAGACCCTGGATATTATCTTTGTGATCCAGGTTGCGATGGAGTATGTATTGCGACACATAGATCCACTGTGTATGTTTCATGTCTATGTCGTCTTGATTGAAAATTTGTCGCATAGATCCACAGTGTATTCGGGTGGCTATGCTATATTATGACTTCATGGATCCACAGTGTATGATTGGTGGCCATGACCTTTGTTTATGATGTCATCAGTCTATGATTTGAGTATGGGAATTCCTACCTCGAGAAATGGTATACATGATATTCTGCTGATGCTTGGATGTTTGCAGGTTTCCGATTAGATGTGCTCTTGGTTCTCGACACACACATGCAGCTTACAAAAGTCCATCGACTGTCACTAGTTCCACTCTCAGACTTTGGGGGGAATTTTGTTATCCGGAATTTTGTTCATTGTGATGATGTCATGATGATGTTATGATGATAGAAAATCAAGCTCTTCACTAAGAATACTTTCCTGAAAAAAAGTTACATTTGTCTGCTTCCAGAAATCATGCTTTTAAGAGATGTTTGCAGGCTACCTATATATTTTCCTGCGAGAATGTATGATTCTCGCAGGCTACTTTAAGATGGGGTGAGAACCTCTTGCACTGTAACTAATAGCCAGGGTTTGAACATGTTCCAAAGGAAGGAAAAAGATAAGATCTCGAATCTTCTAGAAGGGAATCTTCTAGAAACATGAGTTGGCTTCGAATGGTTATTCAAGTGCTGGCATTCTAGATATCTTGGGATCATTTCCTATCCAAGTAACTAATCTATCTTCTCCTATATATTGAGGATATTGCTCATGGAAAGTGTTAAGAAAACAAGCAACAAGCTAGCTAGAGATTGATTAGAGAATTAGTGCAAGACTGTATGGAGGATTGATGCTACAGCAGCTAGAGACAACAACAAGGTCATCACAAGTGGTTGATTTTCTTCATGCATGAGCAAGTGTGTGTGTCATAGCTAGGAGCCATCGAAAGGAGACCTACAACATCAAGTCTCAGGTTGTAAGTTTCACTTTCAGTTAATTCAATACAGTAATATGCCCCTTTCCCATAAAGATGATGTCACTTTATTACATAATTCCTTGATCATATGTATAGACTAGCTATTGAAAATATTAATCTGCCTTTACTTCGATTGGTTTGTACTATTGTGATTTGAACAAGACAAGAGTGTTGGATCGAAGCTTGGAACAACAGAGACCTAAGGAAAGCGTTCATAAGGTATGTCCATGATCCTCGTCTCTTAGTTCATTCAATAGTCTAGATCTAGGGAAAGTGTATTATTTTGTCCTGTTTTGTTCTAGATCCAGGTGGATCTAGGGAGATTGGTTTGTGTCCGCACTCACGGATTTATCCTATAACACATGGTAATGAGGACCTTGTTTATTGCTTCAACTTGGTCGTTGGCTTGTGGGTAATAGGGTGTTGAGTTTTCATGGAAAAGACCCAACTTCTCAGTGAGTTCGGACATCATGTAGTTTCTAAAGTGACTACCGTGGTCAGTAACGATGGCTTGAGGAACACCAAACCGGGTAATGATGTGATTGAATATGAATAATGTTGCAGTCCTTCCAGTATTGTCAAATGTTGGCATTGCCTCAGCCCATTTCATAAAGTAATCTACGGCTACAATAATGTAACCATTCCCTTCGGTCGAGGGAGGGTGACATTTCATGAAATCGATAACCCATTTCACAAAAGGACCAATGGAGACCATAGGTTGTAGAGGAGAAGGGTGTGATCATATTTTATGGTTGTAGGTTTGGCAGGCATGGCATTTTTGGATGACAATTATACAATCGTTGAATAACGAAGGCCAAAAATAGCCTGTGCACAAGATATTCTGGGTAGTAGCATACTGAGACATGTGACCACCACAGGCTCCAGAGTGGGAGTCATTGAGGGCTTTCTCGACTTCATCAAAAGTGAGGTAGCATCGAAAAATGGAGTCAATCCCACGATGATAAAGGGTATCACCACGGATAATATACTGATGAGCTTGGTAGTGTATTCAACAATGGTCAAGAATAGACAAATTGGGTCGAAAAGTCTGGGTTTCAAGATATATGATGATATCTCCGTACCAAAGGTCATCAGAACTAATCAGGAAAAAAGATTCATCAGGTAATGAATCTACTGCTACATTTTCCATTTCAGGGCAGGCAAGATCACATATCAACTCGACAAACACTAATGATTTCTTGGACTTAGCGCGTTCTAATTCTAAGTCAAACTCCTGGAGTATCACGATCCATTTGGAGTATTTTTCCCCTAGCAGTTGGCGTGTAAGAATGTGTTGCATAGGGTTGTAGTTAGAAATGACTGTAGTTTTGCGAGAGAGGATATAGGGACGGAAATGTTGGACTGCTTGGATGGATTCCAAGGCCATTTTTTCAACATGTAAATACTTGGTTTCGGTAGTTGTAAGACTTCAACTCAAGTAATAGATGACATGTTCGTCATGATAATCATCCTCCTAGATAAGAACCATAGCGATGGTATACTCCGAGGTTGCGAGGTAGAGGAAATAGTCTTGACTGTAATCAGGTGGGAAGAGTAGCAGAGTACGTGTCAAAAATAGTTTCAAAGATTAGAAATCTTTGTTGGTAGTGGTATCCCATACAAACTCGGACCCTTTCTTGAGAAGTCGTGTAAATCCAAGAGAGAGCTCAGCGTATTTTGGGATGAAACAACGAAGACAATTTTCCTTCCCTTGCAAACTTTGTAACTGGTGAAGTGAGGAAGGAGGAGGAAGATTAAGAATCGCTTCGACCTTCAAAGGATCTACCCAGATCCCTTGACGTGAAACAATAAAGCCTAGAAGGCGGCCAGGTTCTATGCAGAAAACACATTTGTGAGGATTCAAGTGTATGGTAAAACCGATAGCGAAGGAAAATGGCATGGAGTTGTATTAGATGATCTACCTGATGCATGGAATGAGCGGATAAATCATCGAGATATGGTTGCACAATATGCTTGATATCATGGAAGGCGTAAGACATAGCACGCTGAAAAGTTGTGTCAACATTCTTTAAACCAAATGGAAGTTTCGAGTAGGTGAACGTGCCTCAAGACAAATAAAGGCAGTCTCGTGTTGGTTTGTGGGAATGATATTGATTTGATTATATCTAGAGAAACCATCCATCAGGAAGAAGATTTCACTTCTGGCACAGTCATCAACGATTTGGTCAACGAAGGGGGTAGGAAAGTTTTCTTTAGGACAAGCTTTGTTAATGTCCCTATAATCAACATACACGCGGATTGTGCCTTGTTTCTTTTCAATCAGAACAAGATTGGAAACCTAGTCAATTAGAGCCACAGGGTAAATGAAGCCATCTTTGAGAAGTTTCTCAACTTCAAGCTTGATAGCGGCTGCTTTATGTGGGTGGACTGGATGAAGTTGTTTCTGGATGGGTTTAGCATCTGGGTATGTCTTAATCTCATGTATCACAATGGCAGGGTCAATACCTGACATTTCTTCATATCTCTAGGCAAAGATGTCACAAAATTCTTGGAAACGAGACTTGTAGGTGACGAATTCATCATGGGAACACAAAGCTCCGATATGCACATTTTCGATGATTCCAGGTTTTATGGATATGTTGAGGGGGGTGGTGGGTGAGATATTTCTTAAGTTCCCTTCGTAAAACACATCATGCATAGACTCGAGAACGGTAGAAATGACGACAACAGTCAACGTGGTCGAGATCCGTTGGTAACCCTCGATGGTGTGTTGTTTCAAGAAGAGGATGGAACGATGATGTCCATCATCCCAAGGGGTGTCTTCCTTGGACATGACAGACATAATCATCTCGTCTGTGGGAAAAATAACACGAAATGGATCTGGAGCTAAATCGTCAATAGAGGGGGTAGCAAGGGTTGTCAATTGAATGGCTTGATAATCGGATTTGACCAGACTCAAAGGCATTTTGTCACCATAACGAAGATGATCACCGGGGTTGGGTACCATCCATGGGTCCTGAGACACAGGGGTTTCGTGAGTAGAGTTGGAGATCATGTTGATCGAGGCAAAAAATGGATGTGGAACATCGGGTGGTGGGATGGGGAAAGTTCCCATCAAAGAGGAATCTTTAAGAAGACCCACACCAAAATTCTCATATCCAAGGGGGTTTTTGAAATGAACGAAACATTGCTAGTACATGCATCAGAGTGAAAGAAGGCCAATTGGTCGACATTAACTACTTTTCCTTGATGTGGGAAATGCACGACATAGAAAAGAGTCGACACAACTGCAGACATGGAATCAATCCAACTATGGCCAAGTAGAAGGTTGTAATTGAGCGGAGCGTCAAAGACCTCCACTTCGAATTGGACAATTTTTCCTTCTAACGTAATAGGCAACGATGGGAGGACACCATAAGGATTGAGCCATTGAAGGCTTTGAGCGTGTTGTGGGATTCAATCAAAGGAGGAGAGCCAATGGATTTCCAACAGGTAATAGACATGACACACGTCGAGGCACCCTCATCGATCACTATTCTACAAATGTTTTTGTCAGAGACAATAACTTGTATTTGGAATGCGAGTTGAGGGGGTAACCTTGGAATGTGATCTTCCAAGTCAAAAATTATTAAATTCGTATATGTAGGGTAATTCCACCAATATCTTTCAATAGTGCCTTCTGTTGTATAGGACAAATCTGAAGGAATTTGAGGGCTGACATAGCGGATGGTGCTTGGGCCAGATCTTCGACAATACTGTAGTTCTAGGTGGCACGCGCATGAGGATTGAAAGCTGATTTTCGAACAACACCCTTTGGGGGAGGGCAAAGAACTGTATCTAGGCTCGATCATTTGAGATGAAGAGGACCATTGGTAGGTGGAGTCGTGGGAGATGGTTGGACCGATGAAGGAGGTATTGCATCAACCTTCTCTTTGGAGGAAGAATAATATTTGGCTTGAGTGGTAAGTGTGATGTCATTCTTCTTTCAATCACCTGTACACATTAAGACATAAGATGTATCAGAGGGGGAAGGTTAGTCATGAATGACCAATTGGGCCTGTTGTTGAGGGGGGAAGGGTTGTGACAATACTATCAAAGTGGGGGGTTTCGTGGTCTCTTGAAGGAACTTAGTAACCTCGGCTCGTTGTGGACAATCCTTAGTGTAGTGATCATCACCACAGATAAGACAAGGGTATCGGGGTTTGCGTTTATCCCTATCGTCAACAGGTGGTGTTTTGGTTTTCTTAGTTTGTGGATTATTTTTTTCCTCCTTGGTCTTACCCTTTCCTTTTTTGGATTTATTTCTGTCGGCAGGGGTATTTTGAACATAATTTACCTCAGAAGTCTTGCCGGTGGTAGGGGTAGGAGACGAAACATTTTGAACATTAGAATAAATGGATTTGGGGTTGTTTCCAGAGGTTTGGATGGAATGAGGTTGGGCATGGAAGGTGCCAATCACACTATCAGTTGCATGAGAAGCAGCAGGGGTGGTTGAAGTAGCATAAGTAGAAGGACGAGGTGCATCAGGGAGTAGGTCGTAAATAGTACCCATTTGTGAGTAAACAAGGTCTAGGTATTGGGCATGACTAATTGCCTATTCTTCTGTGACAACTCCACCCATGGCGATATCAAGAGCGATGTCATTCATGAATGATTTCATGAACCACTCTACTAGCAACTGATCGGGAAGTTTGATTTTGATGAGACATCATCTCCATCGCCACTCATGAATGTGATCGGAGATATGAGTGGCTTTGGTTTGTTTGAAAGAACTCAAGATATCGGTTCCCATTTCGTAGCAGATCGGTAACTGGTAGTGGGTGAGGAAATCCATAGTGAGGGTGTTGAAGTCGGTGAAGAAGCCTCGTGGTAATTCTATATACCACTTCATGGAAAAACCTATGAGGGTAATTGAAAAAGGTGCAAGCAAATAGAGTCATCCATCAAGGAGTTGGATGAGCACCAAAGGTGAAAAGTCATTACATGGTTTTTTGGGTCCTCTCCTAGCTTACCATCAAATTTAGGGATGTCATATGGTAGTTTGGATGGTATGGCGGGCCATTGAGGAGAGTGACGGATCAGGTCATTTAAAATCCGCGACATATCGGGTAGGTCCAGGGTGGCTAAGAAGGGTAGCTATCTATTCACATGTGGGTACTGGTGACTTTGAGGAGGGAGTCCTGTCGGTAGACCACTTGGACCATAAGCAGTTTGCATATAATGCGAAGATCCAGGTAGATTCAATTGTTGGTGTGGAGGCAAGTAATTTGTAGGGTTGTGCCCTTGAACAGGGGCGTGGGGTTGAGAGTTCGAGCCCCAAATAGGATTAGACATGCCTGGGTATGGTTGGCCTATACTGGGGGGATGATGGAGCTAACTTGAAGCTACTGCCCCCCAGTCGAGTAAGGATTATGTTGAACAGGATAATTCCAATATTGAGCCAAGGATGAAGGTATGTTTTTTTCCATAGGGTGGGGTCGGGGGGGTTTCCCTCCAATTGGGGATTGTGTCCCTATTGGGATTTTTCCTGCAACAGGGGTTTGGTTTGGGCCTCCTTGGTGAAATTTTCCACCAACAGGAAAATGGTGATTAGGTATGAAAGACAGAATGGTGCCACTAGGATCAATGCCCCTGACAGAGGATGGAAGAGGTCCACTGAAAGGGGGTGTAGGAAGTGTCGGGATGAAACCAAGAGGATGATGCCCAAAAGGAACAAAACCACTAGGAGTCTGGGATGCGATATGTGTAGGAGTGGGAATAGAAGCATTCAAAGCATGATATCCGGGTGGAAGCGGTCGAGTGAATATGGGTGAAAGTGGTGTGCCAATGGGGGCTTGGCTAGCCGTTGTAATCCTGGTGTGTGGACTTGTAGTATCTGGGACCATTGTATAATGGACTATTTGTAGAGGGATAGTCAAGATGTGGCTAGCTGGTGGAGCTTYTGTTCCAGKAAAATAGTAGGCAGTAGTAAAAGGTAYTGTGTCTGGATCAGATGTTTYGGGCAGCTCAGGTGCGACAGTGATATCAAYGCCTGCTCCTGAGCCAAAGAGATCCCGTCTAAAAATGCTAGTAGTCCAAAAAGGATCTTGATCCTCAGTTCCTAATAAGGGTCCAKTTGGTGATCCATAAGACTGAACAACTAAGTCTCTGGAAGAATTCACTCGCACAATATGTCTCTCAAAGTCAGGATGAAGTCAAAATTCCTCTCGAGAGTTGGAAATTTGGAACCATTCTATAGAGTTAGTTATTTCCACTTGTGTAGTTGTAACATCTTGGACTTCACTCTGTTGAGGAGATCCCTCTGGTGAGTTGGTAGGAAAGGGTTGATAACCTTCCATATTTTCTGGGGGTAAGCCTTGCATTCTACATGAACGATGTGGAGGGTCAATTGTGATCGAGTTAAAATTTTACGAAAGAAATTCTATGGACAACTTGGGTAGACAAACAACACGCACTATTAAAATCTAGAAAGAAAAACCAAACAAACCAGAACTTTTAATTTTGAGGTCGCTAGTTGGTGATGAAATCCAACGTCGCAACGACGAGACAAGAAGGGGCTTGGCTAGGGTAGAAAATTTACGTTCATGACCTACTTAACAGACTTACACCCTGGTGCAAGCTCCCACACATAATCGTGGGTATACCCTCCAAGGAGCCCAAGTGAATCTGGCCAACATCGATTCTAGGTACCATGAAGACTTTCGCCTTCACAGCCACCTTGTGTAAGACCCTAGAAATATAGGCTATTAAGGTTATCACTAACAACAATAATGCCTGGGGGGACAGTCAACAGTCTGATCTACATGCAAGGACAGGGTATCTGGCCCGAAATCATCTTGAGAGGATTCCACTYATCATTGTGGGTATASCTTCAAGTGACCCTCATAATACGTGCAATCTCTACACTGATATCAACAAAGTAGGGTGAGTAACTCTGTCATTCTTGATGTGACCTCAGGTTTGACCCTTGTGTGAGAAGGGCTTCCYAGGACAAAATGTTGCAAATGGAATTTGACACTCCCTATCAAAAGATACTATTGTGYTTKTTGTTCTTTGGAGAGTGTGTCTCACTACCTATTCCAAAGCTCTAGCCTAGCTAATGTTGGTKTAAAAGAGCCCTAGAAAAAGTTACTAGTTGAATTTTAAAGTTGTGCAGTATTATTAAAGGATGTTGTTACTCAAGAGGAGACATAAACAAAACYGATGTTGTGTGAGACTCTGACCCAACAATGTKTAAGTAGGAATGAATGATACAAATTTTTGTTCGATGAGTCCTATTTACAGGAGGGAAAGAGGAGTTTTMTGGAACAACATGAACTACGATGCATGAACTTCTTTGAAATGTAATATCAAACAATCATGAATAATGCAAATTCTCTATGYGTTCTTTTTCAATACTTTATRCCAATATTTTCAAATGAAAATTTGCATAACAAAAAGAAAATGTCTTTAATTTTTATTAGAACCCAAGCAAYAGAGATGGAACTAAAAAAAAGTAAGCAACCAATGAAAAATGAATAAACAACAAACACCCCAAATCRATCTTTCAATSAAGACAAAAATGACAAACTGACAAAACCAGTCTCTTCAAATGCACATGGGTAACAATTTTCCAGGTAACAAGCAATTTAAAAAGACAATCAAACTCAACTTTTAATCTAACCAAAGGCTCCCGACCAAACAAGCACTCAGATTCCAGAATCGAAGATTATACCCTTGTTTAAAAAAAGGTCAAGAGGTAAAAAATTGAGAACAATGAACAAGAAGACCTTTTGATTTCTGAAAACTAATCATTCATGAGATCTGAAGTCAAGAAACATGCAATCACTGGCCATAGAAGTTCTTCCTAGACACACAAACAAATCTGGGTATCTAAGGAGACAAAAAACTCAATCCAAAACTTTTGCAAGTGGGTTCGCAGGCTGGAAGTGGGTTACAATGCAAGAATCAAGGATTCTCATAGGCTAGACATAGGCAGAGTGTGAGAAGTTTGCACTGGACTGAACAATAGGGTGAGAACTCAAGTGATTCTCGCAGGCTACAGAGGGGTGCAGTACAAGAAGGTATGTAAACAAACAAATTTTGGAAAAAGGACAAAATTTTTGAGGGAACTTCTAGACCCAAGGAGTCTATAAGGGTATCCTCAAGACTCAGAGATTGATGGGAAAGAAAAATGGTAGGTTAAGAGCAAATGGCCAAAAAAAAAACCACTAAGAATGGTTTGTGTCCCTAGTATGGTTGCCATTTTTGTTATCAGATAAATCAGTAGGTGCGAACACTAATAGGTCTCCCTAGATCCACCTGGACCTAGAACAAAAAAAGACAGGACACAACTCTTTCCCTAAGTTATAATCATTGAATCTACTAATATGAAGAAACAAGTGACATACCTTTAGATTGATTCCTTAGGTCTCTGTTGTTCCCACTTCACTCTGGTGCTTTTGTGAAATCAAGTCCAAGAAAAAACAAACCAACCAAAGTGAATATAGCAAAGTATATTCAATGTTAACCTATGCATATGATCAAGGAATTATACAATAAAATAAGAGTGATTTTATGGGAAAAGGACATGTTGTTGTATCATATTAAATGAAAGTAGAAGATTACAACCTGATCGCCTTGATTTCACAAGCTTCCTTTCAGTGACCCTTGGTTCCAACACACACACTTTCTCTACAATTGCATGAAGAAGATCTAACACTGCTTGATAGGCCAAATGGAGTCATCAAGCTTCAATCCAAGAAAAGTTCCTCACATAACTCTTTCACCAATTCTTCATCTAATATTGCTTAACGTTTTCCATGAGAAACCTTTCAATATATAGGATAAGGAGAGATGGTTACATGGATGAGTATGATCCCACAAAATATGAGAAGTCAGTAGAATGCCAACCATATGAATGCCAATTCATTTTCTAGAAGATTCCCTTCTAGAACCTTCATGACCTCTTCTCTTTTCCAAGATTAAAACAGGTTCACACCCTATCTATGGAGGAGGATGCAAACAGTTCACACCCTAAGTGTGGGTGGCCCACGAGAATCAAGCATTCTCACACCCTAGTACATAGGCAACTTGCGAACTCACTTTAAAAATGTGTTTTTTGGAAGAAGACAACAGTCATTTTTCTCAGGCAAAAAGTCCTTGTTGGGAGCCTGAATACATCATTGTAGAGACATCACTAGAGTGACCAAAACCAAGTGTAACAACTATATTTAGTTCTTAGTTTTTTTGTTCACAGATCCCTATTCCATAT
>JASDQU010241668.1:119143-136753 GCA_032191745.1 Picea mariana | reverse complement strand
AAATACGTGAAGGCTACAATAACACTATAAAGTTATCAGTCAATGAAATGTTAGAAAAATCAGTTTTTTTTACATATTAAAAAATAAAATTTTGAGTTTGTTATGTTACACATTAAGTTTTTTACAAAATTTTGAAAATCAACCCAAATTAATAGAGTAGTCAAAGTGAACTCATCACTATGTATACTGCCTGGAAGGCAGTACAATAATGATTTGCGGGCTCAAATCATGATAGGATTGAAAGGCAGATTTTTGTTATTATCCTCTGTTGTTAACAATTTCTGTCAACATTTAAATAACTTTATTTATTTGTATGTTAATAAAGCGTTCACTCATTTTCATTTGAATTAACTCACTATTAAGTTATGAAGCTGTGCTGCAAAGGGTTCATAACCCACATGTTACGGAAAAAATATTACTGTTTTGTTCATTATTTTAGTTCAATGGGTATCATTATTAATGATGACTCCCTTTTTAAACTTGCAAGGGAACCCATGTGAGATTTCCGGGATGCCCTTCCCTTTATGGACTTCACCGATTTGAACACGGTCTAGTTCCAACATTGAGGAGTTTGATACACGTAATTTCTTTTATTATTATTAAATGGAAAATTGATCTTTCATTAATACTTACAAGGTTATATACTCTATTAAATTTGTTAATCAAAAACTATTATGCAGTGGAAACATTTTAGAAGAAATAGATTAAACACGGTGGTTCACCCAACTCTACTTTCATGGCAAACATGAATTTATAGTAATTTACACAAGAAATTGATTATTGAATGTTGTCATATCCAAATTCTAACTTAATCTAATTAGTTACAACCAACGTTCAATAATAGGATCTAAAATTCAATTGTGGAGGAATTAGCTCTCACCAAATTCCAACAATCTCCACCTTGATACCTTGCTGCTTTTTTTGTTCATCACCTTTTATGCAAGCCAAGAGAAGCCAAACAACAACGTAGCTTCTCTTTTCTATGAACTTTTTGAAGAGAAACTCCACCTTCATCATGACCTATCTTACAAAATTGTACTTCATAGGAATATGTTTAGTTTTACTGTGGTAGGCTAGATTATTGGCCAAGTGAATAGCACTTTGACTATCACAAACTAGCTTTTCTTTGTCCTGCATCCTTCCAAACTCACCAAACAAACCTTTTAACCAAACCGCCTCTTTGCAAGCATGTGAAGAAGCTATGTATTCTTCTTCTGTAGTGGATAAAGAAACAATTCTCTGTAGCTTTGACATCCAACTAATAGCTCCACTTTCAAGAGTAAAGACATATCCTGAAGTTGACCTCATTTTGTCCATATCACGTGCAAAATCATAATCAACATATCCACACACTAACTCAAAACCACCGTTATAGGTGATACAGTAATCACTTGTGTCCCTCAGATACCGAAGCACCCATTTCACTGTTCTCTAGTGCTCTTTACCTGGATTTTCAATATATTTTCTCACAACCCCAAGTGCGTGTGAAATGTTTGGTCTTGTACTAACCATCTCATACATTAAACTTCCTACTTCATTAACATACGATATTCGAAACATATATTCATTTTCTTCTTTTGTATTAAGACATAAACTCGAAGAAAGCTTAAAATGGGAAGCGAAAGGTACAAAAACTGGTTTCACAATGTTCATACCAAACCTCAAAAGTGTTTTCTTGACATACTTTTGTTGTGACAACCAAAGCTTACCATTCCTCCTATCCATGCCCAAAATGTGCTTTGTTGCTCCTAGATATTTCACATCAAACCTCCTAGCCATTTGAGCCTTTAAGTTAATCTCATTTATGTTTTTGCTTTCTAAACGCAGATGGTCAACATACAATACTAAGATAATGAATATGCCATTATTCAATTTCTTAAGGTAGACACAATGATCATACTCACTCCTCGTATAATTTTGGCTCATCATGAAAGAGTCAAATTTCTTGTACCATTGTCTCGGTGACTGCCTGAGACCATACAATGATTTCTTGAGCCTGCAAACAAATTTCTTGTTGTGATTCTAAAAAAACCCTTCAGGTTTTTCCATGTAAATCTCCTCATCCAAATCTCCATGTAAGAAAGCAGTCTTAACATCTAGTTGCTCCAACTCCAAATCAAGTGAAGCAACTAATGCTAAGAAAATTCGAATTGAAACAATCTTAAGAACTGGTGAAAAAATCTCATGAAATTCAATACCTTCTTTCTAAGAATATCCTTTCACAACCAACTTTGCTTTGTACCTTTCTACTTTGTCATCAACACCCTTCTTTAGCTTGTAGACCCACTTGCAACCTTCAGTTTTCCTGTTTCTTGGAAGTTCTACCAGGTCCCATGTAACATTCTTGCTAAAGAATTCATTTCATCCTTCATTGCTTCTTTTCATCTTTCACTGTTAGAACCCTCCACATCTTCCTGATAGCACAAAGGTTCATCATCATTAGTACTTAAAGAAAGTGATGAAACAAAATCATCATACCTTCTTGGAGGAACTCTGACCTGTGTAGACCTCCTTAGGGAAGGTTGTGGCCCATCCACAATCTGTTGATTGTCATCATCATCCATATTTTCCTCCGCAAGAACGTCTTCATGAACCTCTTCAAAAAACTTGTTCATGTTCACTTTCATCTGTAGTTGAACGAGTTTCAAATTGAATATGCTGATATTTTGGTACTTCTACCTGTTTCATTTGACCATCTACATCTGATTTCATGAGTGATGATTCATCAAATATTTCATCTCTATTAATGGTGATCTTGTGGGTAGTAGGATCCCAAAACTTGTACCCCTTAATACCATCACCATATCCAAGAAAGATAATCCTTTTTTATTTTGGATCTAATTTAGAACACTCATGTTTCGAAATTAGAGCATAGGCTTCACAACCAAAAACTTTAAGATTAGAATAATTACAAGGGTGAACTTTCCATAACTCTTCAGGAATATTGCACTCTATTGTTGTTGATGGTGATCGATTCACCATATAACATGTTGTAGTTACTACTTCTATCCACAATTCTAGCTACAATTTGGTGTTACTTAGCATACTCCTTGCTCTTTCTAGAAGAGTCTTGTTCATATGTTCAACAACTCCATTCTGTTGAGGAGTATAGCAGTGGTTTTATGCATATCAATCCCAAAATCCTTGCAATATTTCTCAAATTCCATTGACGTAAATTCACCACCATTATAAGTTCTTAAACATTTAATGGATCTACTAGGGCTCTTTTCCACTAAAGCTCTAAACTGCTTGAAAACAGTAAATACATCAGCCTTTCCTTTCAACATATAGACCCAAACCTTCCTAGAGAGATTGTCTATAGAAGTTACAAAATATGATGATCCTCCATATGAAATAGTAGGGGATGGTCCCCAAACATTAGAATGGATATAGTCAAGGATTCCTTCACTGGTGTGTCTTCCGGTTTTAAATTTCTTCCTATTTTGTTTTCCATAAATACAGTGTTTGCAGAAATCTAACTTTAAAGAATTTACACTAGGAAGTAACTTGCGATCAATTAATACATTTAATCCATGTTTTCTCATATGGCCCAACCGTTGATGACACAATCAAACAAAATCATTGTCGTTCTTAGATACCGTTGTCGCATGATCTTACTCAGTTCTTCCTTCTAACAGAAACAAGTTACCAACCTTCTTTGCTTTCATAAATAGTAGGATTCCTTTGTAGACCTTCATAACTCCACCTTGAGTAATAATCTTATATCCTCTAGTGTCTAAGACAACCAAAGAAATTAGGTTCTTCCTAAGCTCAAGTACATGTCTCACATCAGTTAGTCTTTTAACAGTTCCATCAAACATCTTAATTCGAATGCTACCAATTCCCAAAAATTTACACGAGATATCATTTCCCATGTAAACTATTCCATCGTCTATAGACTCGTAAGTAAAAAACCAGTCTGTATGAAGACACATGTGATTTGAAGCAGTAGAATCAAATAACCACTGCTAATCATGATGTGAACCAACACTAATTGATAAAACTTCATCAGTCATACCTGGACCTATTTTAGTTGCGTTCACTTCCTTCATTTCTTTTGGATCGTCATCTTTGGAGGCTTGTTGTCACTTCCAACAATGCTTCCTTAGGTGTCCGGATTTTCCACAAAACCAACACTTAAGCTTGGTATTTTTCCCCTTCGACATTGACTGAGAGAAATCCCTCTCACCTTGTACTCTTTCTTTAGGTCTTCCTCTAACCATCATCGCCTTAGATGTAGAGGTTTCTAAATAGATTTTCTTCCTTTTTTCCTCAGACAGTAGTGCTCCAACAATAACATCAAACTCAATATTTTATGTTCTTCTAAAACTAATAGAGGTAACAAATTGATCCCATGACGTGGGCAAAGAACATGATAATGTAATTTCCTTGTCTTCAGAATCAAATTTTACTCCCACACTAGTCAACCGAACTAAGAGAGTATTAAAAATATTTAAATGATCAGCTATTTTTGTACCTTCCTTCATGCGCAAACTGTACAATTTCCTTTTCAGGAAGATCATGTTTGTCAAGGATTTCGTCATATGTAGGCTTTCCAACTTCATCCATAAACCGACTATTGTCTTCTCTGCAACAATGTTGAACAAAACATCATCGGCCAAACATAGGCATATGGCACTCAGTTCTCTCGCATCGATATCATTCTAGTCTTCATCTTTGATGGTCACAAGTTTCTTTTCTCTTCCCAAAATCACCTTCACCATGCCTTTCTTCATGAGAAAATCATGCATTTTAACCTTCCATATCTCGAAATTGTTCTTTCCATTGAACTTCTCAATTTAAAATTCCGCGCTGTGAGTTCTCAGCATCTCTTTGATCATTGCGCCTAACAAGAGGAATGGACTGTAATGAGTAAATCTCCCCCGAACCGATAGTAAAACCTTACAGTCATCACACTTTAGAACAACTCTCTAGTACCAGATGGGTGTTCTATATGCACTAAATACCTCAATTAAATTGTCAACCCGGGGTAAGTAAACTTAGAGTTGTAGCACTATATGTTACAAGGTAGAAAATCTAGAGGAAGTATGATCTAACTAAGGATATGGTATAACTAAGGGTTAATCTACTTCAGAAAATATTATCAATGGGAAAACCCTATTAAAGAACTTTGAACTGTTTACCCTAAGCAACTTTAAACAATGGATCGATGGACTATTCCTAAAGAAGCATATCAAAACCCTACTTTTAACAAGTTAACCTATTTAATCTAATGAGAAACAACAAGTAATATATATAATCTCTTCAACTTAATGAGAAACAACAACAACAAATTAATCTATTCAATCTATTCAATCTAATGAGCGTAAGCAAGTAAACAAATAAGCAATCAAACAACTAACCTATTGAAACTTATTTTGAAAGTAAACCTATTGAAACTTATTCAGCAAGTAAACTAATAAAAAATACTCAGCATGTAAACTCTATTCTTAAGACAAAACTCATAATCATTTCTAATCTACAAAGGGAAATATTAACCTACTTAATCAAAAGCATCATGACAATATTGAGAGATTAATCAAAAACTATTCTTAATCTACAATAACAAGAGACTTCAAATATGATGATTATATCTTCGGTGCCTGATAACATCACGATGGCATCTAACGATTGGTGATATATCAAAAGGAATTAATTCAATATTAACTTCTATGGAGAAATGAAAAGTATGAATCAAGGATTCTAACAAGGGCTTAGCCATCATATAAGAAATATTAACCATCCTGAAAATCCATGTGATCTCTCAATTTCATATATCAGTCATCAATGATAAGAAAACATTATTCTACTTAATTCAAATGCACTCTTATGCTAACTCAAGTAAATTCACAAGGCTATAAACTTATGATTAAAAACTCAATTCAGATTCAAACTTCTAATTAAAATTGCAATTCAAATCTAGAACTGGAACTTCATAAATTAAGCTAAGTTAATCCTATTATTAAAAACTCAGATTTCAAATTAAAATGCGTGTAAAGACAATCCAAATTCTACTTCTATCTTAGCATACTACAACAAGATTGATAATCAAAATAGGTTCATGAAAGCGTAACTAAAACTGAGAACTAAATCAAATAACAAAACTTTCATTTATTAATCCATCTAGACTTTGTAAAAGAAATTTTGTACTCTTTGTTAAACTAATACTCTGTTCTAACTACTCTCTTTTAACCTACAAAAAATCAATTTAACATTTAACACACAACACGTTTAGTAGCTTGCAATCCATTCACTAATAAATAAAAGACACAACATAATAGATAGCTATCTCCTAGAAGCACCCTACAAAAGGGAATTTAAGCAATTAAATGATAAACAACAAACACACAACATTTAAAATAACAACACACATATAATAGGGAAATGAAGTAAATGATAATTACACAACTGAAATATGAAATCTATCTATCTAAGTATTCACCCAGACCATTGGTCAGCCCCCTTGCAGGTCATGGCTACTCCTCAATGGATAATCAGAAGCTTAATCAACACGGTTCTGGCATCAAATTAAAAAACACAGCCTTAACACAAGTTTGCGGAAATGTTTGAGTTACACACCGATATGGATTCTAACAATTCTTATCTGGCCACTACTAGTGGTATTTATAATGATTACAATTCGAGAGGTCAACCACTAGAAGGGTAGACCTCCTCTAAAAATGGTAAATCCCATTAAATCCACGCTAACAACCTTTAGCTTCTAGAAACTGAACGAGCCACTCAACAATTAGTATAACTGCTTAATCTAAGATGCTAAGAGATCAGTAGATGGAGGCCATGAGGGTGAACAAAACCCATGTCAATGATTCTCCCAACACAGGATGCCAATATAACAACTGCCAACTCGCCTACGCTCCAATTGTTGGATGTAGTGTGGGTCACATTGCTAGATGAAGTACTTGATCGTGTGCTGGATGAAGTGTTGAATGAACTACTGGATGAAAAATTGCATTGCGAATTCATCCTGTGACACATAGATCGTGCATTAGATCCTTATAAACATTAAATCAAATCGAATTTAACTCAAAACCATTGCAAAACATCAATTGCACATACCTGTTGTAGATCCACAATGAATTGATACAATATCCTTTGAAAACATCTTCAAAATGGTTATTAATACATATAAAACCGGAACAAAAGGAATCAATCATCATCATAAAACAACCAAATCATGAGCCCAACATTAGCCCCACACCTAAGATTTTCCAAGTCCCAGTGAAAACAAAAATGAATTGCCCAATATGACTAGACTTGTTGAGAAGGGGATGGATTAGATTTAGAATATTCTTGCCCTGACGACTTTCTCTTGGCCCTCTTGTGGTGTTTCAATTGTGCACAGAGATTAAGATTTTCATTGGTCATTTTATCAACCAATCATTAGAGGGAATTCACCTTTGCTTGTAATACTACATTGTCTTGGTGGAGATGCCTATCCATGGTCTTCCTCTCTTCCAATTGTTGCAACAGCTGAACATTTTCCTATTGTAATTTTTCAATGGCTGGAGTATGATCAGATATCTCAGAGGAGGGCTTGGATCCTTTGAACATTGTAGATATTCTATAAGTTTTGGGATCTGTTGTAGGCATATATGAGGTAGGAGTAACAAAGGGTTTATGAGGGGGAATGGATTCATATTTTTCTTTTCTATGAGGCTCCAATTCTTCCGCAAAAAATTCCCTAAGTATTCTATGGGGTATTTCGAGATCGGAAGATACTTGGATCGGATCTGGAGTGCTTGGGTGTTTTAGATTAGGATTTGTACTTTTTTGAAAAGATCCTCCTTTGAATTGATCGGCTCCTCTCTTATTTGTAGGGACTATAGGGAAATCTTGTTGAATTGTCTCTTCTAACTTTTTGGGTGTAGGATCATTAGATGTTGAGGGCATTTGAGAGTTACCAATAGGATTTTTAGTCTTCTTGCCCGATGATTCTGCAGGGGTATCAACAAGTTTCTTGGTCTTTTGTTCTGGTAGAGGGATAAATTGAGTAGGATACTTTGGAGTTTTGGAGAATGGGGTTTGGATGGAGTAACAATCCCTAGATCAAGCGTTTTCTTGCTAATCTTGGTTGTGAGATGAGGGTTTGAAAATTGATAAATGAATTCATCCCATGTGTTCCCCCGTTTTCCCAACTCAGTTATGACAAACAATTTGATGAGGCCATGGTGGAATATGATGTTATGAGGATTGGACACATTCTTTCATAAATGGTAAGACATCTTCTCAAGACTTTTCAAGAAGTAAAAAGGGAAATGCAATGGCTTATTGAATTTGAACTGAGCTAATAATAAAAAATGGAAGGCTTTAAAAATAGAACATATACCTTCACTAGTGATAACTTAGGTGATGACTATCAGATGGTTTATTATCTCATCTCCAATCCACTCCTTGGAGTATCCCTTAGATCCAGAGACATTTTGAAACATAGGCTTGAAAACCCTGCTGTAGCTTGACCGTGGAAACTGGTCATGTTTGAACCAGCGATCTCTAACTCTTGGAAGCTTTCTCACTTAGTCAATTGACTCCTTAGATACCAAGAAGGCCAGATATCCCATGCTCTCCGTTGAATCTGAGGGATAATTGCAAATAAACATCATCATCATGGCCCTGCAGATGGGCCAAGCACGGTCCCCACCCTTTTTGAAGGAAGACCTCCCTACACTGTCCAAACTCCGGGATAGAAAATAGGTCATTATAGGAGGACGAATCATATTGTTTTGGCATGGTGACAATGTGGAGGAGAGAATAGGAGTGGAATTGGAAAGAGGACGAGTGCAATTGGGTAGAGGATGAGAAAAATGCATGAATGAAATAAAAAATTGGAGCTAACGCTCTGATTTTGAATGCGCTCAAGGTGGAAATGGTTGAATTCGTTGATGAATTCATCACACATGAGTTTCCATGTGTGAGCATGACTACGCCAATTTCGAATTCAAAGCGTATCTTTTGGAGGAAATTGTAGTGATGAGAAAATTATATCAATGTCCAAGTCTTTGACTTGGACATTTGATCATAAAAATGTATTTAAGAATTGTATCATTTAACTATGAAATGCCATTTAACTATCTCATCATACAACAAAATGGCCAAATTAATTCAAAACGATCCCTGGTTAACTGAAATTGTAATCATTTACTATGTGCACACCTCATACGATCCTTCATATGGCGCATCATCTAGTCATCCATATGGAACCCCATATGGTCTTTCAAATGGAACTCCATACAAAACTCCATATGGTACTCCTGTGCGAAGTGAAATTTTTTCATCATGTAATGGATGTTTTATCCATAACACTCAGTCTTAAGCACTTTTGACAGTCATAGTGAACAGGAGCAGAGACAGGATAAGAGTGTTTCATTATTACTTGTTTTTCCATCGTGCTCACACGTTATAACAATTTGTTCCTCTATCTCGCATAATATAAGGCATGTAATCATAGTCTGTAATGAAGAGTCTCTGGATAAAAACCAATTAAGTGGTCTGTCGAACAAATATACAACAGGTTTATAACACACGGTGATCATTTCAATAAAAAATAATTGTTGATATAATAGCTCATATCATGAAAACAATATACAATTTTTTTAACAGATATTCTACTTCTTCTTCTCATGGATTATAGATAGGAAGTGTTGTCATTTGTGATCTCATGAAACCCCTCCCCCACTCCTAAGTATTGTGACACATCACAATAAAAAATATAGGAAACTAGTCAATTCTCCCAATAGCCGAAGATTTACATCTTGTTAAGTGTAGAGATAAATTTCATATATTGGTCTGATGAGAAGGTTAGAATATGGCGCGGCCTATAGGATATAATATCCTACATATAGTTAAGAAGAGGTAGGCCAGAGAGTTTCAAGATAGTCTCAAAGTTAGTTCCCAATGGCAGTTTTATGGAGTTGATTAACCTTAGCTTAACCATACATACTTATTGTCATCTTTGTCTACAAGTAATGTTGTACATCAGGACAAGCTTAAGATTTAATAATTTATTATTATTGTCATATTATCATCCTCACTAGGTAGAATGCCACACTGCCAGCAAGCATGTTCAGTACCTCGGTGAGTTTACCTAGTCATACCACAGGCCGGTACCTGCTTCCAGCAGACCTATTCAGTATCCCGATGGGTTAGCCTCTTACACCCTCAAAGAATGGCCCTCCATCTTTTAAGATTTTAATATAATATTTCTTTGTGCAATAAGATGGGGGGACAACTATGAAAAAAAAGTTTTCTTTGTTTCTTTTCTTTTTCAGATTGGGATGGTATTTATGTTAGAGGATGACTCTCCTTTATATATTCCTTATACATCATCCTGATGTAAGGGGTACTTAAGAGGACGTATCTTATCTAAATATATGACATAATCAAGCATTTTTAGTGTGTAGTGGATGGTACCATTGGGAAAGAACATAAAGGTATCTTTCGGATCAACTCACTTTTTTTTTTTTTAAGTTATTGTGATTTTTCCATGGCTAACAGCTAATCAGAACTCCTCGTTACTCTTTAATAAATATATTTTACTCACTTAATGAGGGTTCCTGGGGAAACTGTACGAGTGACCTCTAAGTTTGATGGTTACGATATCACTTCCTTACATCTTCTTGTGGTGAAGGTTTAAGAGAAATTGCTATTAAAGATGCTTTGAGAAAAAGAAGATGGAAATATTTTCAAAAATGTGGCTAATTACTGCAAGTCATTTATTCAATTGATGCTTAAAAGACAACAAGGTTTAAATATAGCAATATTTTGAAGGAAAATACTTCCTTTATATCTTCTTGAAACTGTCTACTTCCGATGAAATAAATACCTACAAAAATTTCTAGAATTGTCTATCAACATGCTTCAAAATTATTTACATATGTACAATCAAAAATTCAAAAAAACATTCAAGAACAAGTGGGAACTTCCCCTTCTACTAAGGCCAATGCCTTGTCAGTTGAGATGACCTGTAGAAAATATTGTTTGGAAATGGGTATGTGATAAATTTTGAATATGTGTCCATTTACTAGAAAAGGAGACTTGTCCATCATCAATTGTTTTTATTTTCATAGCCCCATTATCATACATGGTGACTACCTCGTAAGGAAACAACCACCGAGTGGTGAGTTTTCCTTTGAAGGTTTTAAATCGAGAGTCAAACAACAAATCCCAATAACCAGGTTCAAAGTGCTTCTTGTTAATAAAAATGTCATGCTACTTGCTCCTCTGGTTTTCAACTAATTTTGTTCATTTGATAACATATTTCCTGATCTCATCCAACTCGTTTAATTGTAGGGATCATTGTTTATGGGCCTCATCTAAGTTTAATCCCAATTATGCGGCAATACAGAAGGTCCTTACTTGGAATTCTATTGGTATAAGTACTTATTTCCCATACACTAGCTCATAAGGGGTATGCCCAGTGGTGTTTCTCCATATGGTATGATATGCCCATAAAGCCTCTGGAAGCCTATCATCCCAATAATGATGATGCAATTGAACATTCTTGGTTAAGGTAGCCTCTAGAACTTTCTTTGTGGACTCTACCTGAACATTAGCTTGTGGGTGATATGGAGAAGACTTGTAGTGTTTGATCCCATATTTCTCTATTAATTCTCTCATAAGATTGGAAGTGAATTGAGTGCCTTGGTCTGTAACAATTTCACGAGGAACACCAAAGCGGGTCAAGATGTCTTCATAAATGAATTCAACAACGGATTTTTATGTAGCCCTGAATAGGGATTTTTCTTCTACCCACTTCCTAACATAATCTGTACAAACCAAAATATATTTTTTCTTACGAGACATGGGTGAAATTAGTCCTACAAAGTTAAGATCCCATTTCTCAAAAGGTTTTATCATAACTTGGGCACGCAAGGGAATTTCTTCAACTAACGTGGGTCTTCCTATCCTTTGACAACTATCGCAACTCTTCACATACTTGGCAACATCCTTAAAAATGCTAGGCCAATAGTAACCTGAATGTAACACCTTATATATTGTATGTTTTTCAGAAAAATTGCCACCACATGGTCCATCATGAAAACATCGTAGGATTTATGGTATCTCATCTTCTCAGACAAATATACGAATAATCAAGTATGGAATAGTACGAAAAAGGTCATATCCAACCCAAGAGTAATTGGCACTTTGCGTGATAATTCTACGCTTTTCATGAGGTGACAAATGAGATGGTAACTTCCTAGTAGATAAATAGTTTTCCATATCTGCAAACCATGGGGTGTTTACAGAAAGGGAAAAAGGTTCTTGTTTGGGAAAATATCATCTACGAGAATATCATCATCCTCATTTTTGATGCATGAAAGAAAATTAGCTACCAAATTCTCCTTCCTGGGTCGATCAAGGATGGTGAAATTGAACTCTTGAAATAGCAGAAGCCACCTAGTCACTCAACCATTAGTAATGGGTTTATTCATGAGAAATCTAAAGGAAGAGTGATCTGTATGTACAAATAATTTGTAACCTGTGATTTAGTGGAGAAACTTATTAATAGCATGAACTATTTCCAAGAATTCATTTTAGGTGATTGTATAGTTTAACTCGATGGGGGAAAAATTCTTCCTCAAAAAGTAAATGGCATATGAATGTTTGTATTCTTTCTACCCTAATCCTCCTCCTATTGCAGTGTCATAGGAATCAATTGATCTGTGAAATGGGAGAGCCCAATTGTCCCCCCTAAGAACTTGTGCCACAGACTACTTAGCTTTCAAAGTTTCAAAGGAATTTTGACATTGATCAGTCGAAGGAAAATCAACATCCTTTATTAACAATCCAAACATGGGTGCAAAAATCTTTGTGAAATTTTCAATAAACCGTCGGTAGTATCCAGAATGTCCAAGAAAGCTTCTCACCTCTTTCTAAGTATTGGGAGGTGGAAGTCTGACGATGACCTCAATATTAGAAGATTTGACTTTAACCCCTTCAAATGAAACATGATGTCCTAGAACCACTCCTTCAATCAACAACATTTTACATTTTTCATGACTTAAAGAGAGGTTCATTTCCTGGCATCTGATAAGGACTTTTCTAAGTTATCTAAGGCTTCCTAGTAAGCATTTCCATATACTGTGAAGTCATCCATGTATACGTCCACACAATCACGAATAAGATCAACAAATATCTTTAGTACCGCTCGTCGAAAAGTGGCAGGAGCATTACACAATCTAAATGGTAAGACCATATAGGCATAGGTTCCCCAAGGACAACTAAAGGTAGTCTTGTCCTGGTCCTCAATTGCTATCAGAATTTGATTGTACACTCTATATACATCTAAAAAGGATAAATATTTCTTTCATGACAGGGTATCCAAGACTTGGTCAATGAAAGGAAGAGGAAAATAATCCTTCAGAGTGGCTTTGTTAAGCTCCCGAAAATGAACACAAATTATCCATTTCACGGTTACTTTCTTTGGAACCACTACAAGTGGGGATACTCACTTACTATCACAGATGGGATAAATGAATTTGACATTTAATAACTTTTGGATATCCTCTTTTACTATATCCTAGAGTGTTGGGTTCATCCTTCTGTGGGGTTTCCTAATAGGTGTTACATCCCCCTGGGTCTATATGTCATGAATACATGTGTCAGGGTGTATTTCTTTCATGTCAGTGTATTCCCAAGTGAATTCCCCTTATTATTCTTTAAGAAAACTTATTAATTGATTTTGTTGCTCTGCATCTAGTTCGGAATTTATATGTAGAAATTTTCCTGGACTAATTTTGTAGGGCATGGTATAAGATGTGGCAGACTCATCTATCTCGAAAATAAAAGATGTTGAAGATGAAATCAATGGGTCCAATTGTTACTGAAATTCTTCCCAAACAATGTACTCAAATTGGGGAAACTATTGTGGAAAATCAACACACGTGATAGCAGAAATAAACTGGTTTAGCACATTCTCCATTATTTGCTCCTGAAGTTCCTGTGAATGATCACCTGGAAATACAGGCTCTTCCCAATATTCATTATCATATGGACATTCAAGACACCATATATTCTCCATGATAGGTTAGGCTGGTGGATATATGGTGAGTTTCTAGATAGATATTCCATTTGAGATGGTCATTTCTCCCTCTGGCTAACCAACGTCTTCCCAAAATAATGGGATGCCCTTTTGTAATATCCTTTGAGTGGATTACAAGAAAGTCTACTAGATACTCCCATGAGGTTAAAGTAATTATTATGTCATCCACAATTTATTCAAGTATAACAATTGTCTTATCTGCTAATTCCAAAATAGTTGGGGTAGGTCTAAGAAGAGGTTTTAGCTATAATTCCTCCAGGGTAGTAACAGTCATAACATTGATGGTTTCCCCTAGGTCTATGAGAGTGTTCTCGATGTAAACCTCATTAATGTTTATATTCACTACGAGGTTTCTTGGGTTCCCATATTTTGCGACCTTAGGCTGCTCTGATATGTACTCAGAAAGTTCTCCTATCAAATGTATTGTTGGAGGATCCTTATGCTTCCTTCCTGGCTTATTGAAACACAATTCTTTGACCACCTTGTTGTATATTGTAATATATTTAATGTCTTGAAGAAAGGTAATTTAGACACAAATATTCTTCAATTTATTCAAGATGTCAAATTTTGACTAGGTGGTAGGTTTCTCGATTACTAATCTTTCTGGATAAGAAGGGGCCTTCGTAATTTGTGAAGTTTCATTTTGGGGAAGCTTGGGTTCTTGGTCTTTAGGAATAATAACATCTTCCCACCCAGTGTCATCCATGGGTTGTTTGGGAGTTTCATCTTCTTCTTCTTTTTGGATGACTACTAAGGGCCTTTGCCTGTCCAGAACATTTTCCGACCTCAGTTGAATATCCTTCAATGGAACAGGAGAAATAAAATATGTCGGAAAAGCCTGCATCTCAACATTGTGAACAGGTAGAGTGGGATTATTATTGGGATTGGGAACTGGTTGTGCCAATAATAATGTCGGTATTAGGGAGCTTTCATTTTGGTATTGTTGTGGTTTCTGTTGAATAGGAGGTAAAGGTGGTGTAACAAAACCTAGTAGAAGCTGTGGGATGTTTGGTGGAAACTGAGGGTAAGGATTGTTTGGCATAGGGACAAGTGGAGCTTGAGGGTTCCCTTGGTTATTCCCTCCTCTCCATCCTTGAATCCAAGGATGGTGATACTGTGTAGACCATTTTCTCCATCTTGGTGAGTTCCATTGTTGTGGTTGTTGATAATAGGGTGGAACTTGAGGCTGTAGATATGGTTATGTAGGATGATTCCTAGGATTCCATGGCCTCCTAGGTGCATAAGAGGACTCCCCGAGATCCCCACTTCTATAGATGACTAACAAACCGAGCAATGATGGAAATTTTTGAGTTGAGTGGTCCTCCATGAAAAAGCCACAAACTGAGATGATATCTAATGGGAATTCCCTTAAGGAATGCTTCCTCCTGCATCTTGGGGAAAATATGCTCATTGTTGTATTTTCCTCCTATTTCTTTTTAATATTTAGGGTGTCCAATTGGGAACCTATTATTTTTAAGATATATGTTTTTAAGTTCTCTAAGAGGTTATCTATCTCTACTCTCGTCATACCACCTGACCTAATTGGTTTTAAGTTTCTACTATAAGGATCTCGAACATTCTTCCTTTTATTATCTCTACTCCTCGAGTAATTATTACACATTTCATAGATTTTGGAAAATGGTTTATGGGAGATGTCACCTGATGCCATCAGTTTAAGTATCTCTAGGTGTTCCTCTAAAATCACCTTAAGTAAAAGATCCCTAACTGCATCATCTGGAAGGTCATGGTACTTTGATTTCTATGAGATATAAGCAAACCGTTCCATATAATCCTCGAGATTCTCGTCCTCTAACTGTTGGATTTTGAAAATATCATTATGCGAATCCTTGGATTTGTAGTAATCTTGGTATTTATTAAGAAATATATCTTTCATGGCTTCCCAATACCTAATGATGGACTCTCCCAAACCCATGAACCATCTTAGTGCAGAGTCCTTGAGGGTGGTAGGAAAGAGTTTTAGTTTCTGGGCAACTTGTAAGTAGTTGTATCTCCTACACAAGATGTCAAACTCAAATAGGAAGGTATCTGGGTCTTCATTGCTTTTAGCGTAAAATGTGGGCAGTACTGAGAGGGGAATATTTTTCATTTTGACATTTTTTGTGGTGTCCAAAATTGGAAACCCGAAGGTGGTTTCGGTTTGGATTCCAGCTTCTTCTCCCTCGTGTCTTTCTCTTTTTCTTTCTCTTTTTCTTTGACCTTTTGGATTCTTTGAGAGATGTTTCTTTTATATTTGGATTTTGTTGTTCAGTCTCATTTCATATGTTGTGAAGATTCCATCTAGTTCATCCATGCTTATTGAGTCTAGATCTGCTCTTTCTTCTAGTGTTGATATCTTATGATCAAATCTCATAGGAAAATATCTTAGTGCCTTTTGAAAAACTACATATTCTTTAATTTATTCTCCCAATCCTATGATTGCATTTACTATTTCATCAACTCGTAAGAGGAAAGCTACAATATTCTCATCTTAATTAATCTTTAGTTGTTTGAACTGACCTCTGTAAGTTTGAAGCTTTGCTTCTTTGACTTTTGAATCTCCATATATATTTTGAAGTTTTTTCCAAATCTGTTTAACGGATTTACAATGCATAACTTTGGTTTATATCGATTCACCAAGACCATTCAGAAGTGCATTTGTGGCTTTGGATTTATTTTGATCGAGATTTATTTCTCTTTCACTTGTTGGAGGAACTGTTGGTTCTTTGTATCCATCTACTATAGATTTCCAAATTTCAAATCCATGTGCCCATATATATGTTTCCATCCTTCTACTCCATAATGCATACTTATGCCCATAAAACGGTGGTATTTTATGTTTATACATGTTGTTTCTCTCCATGATATACCTTTCAGTGGTTAAATTAATTCTTTAAGGAACCGGATATGATACCAATTGTTGGATTACTGAGAGGGGGGGTGAATCAGTAACAGAGAAATAGAATCCTTTTTAACCACTATATGCAAGTGTTATATCAATGTAGAATTAGCATCCAATAGTTGCAGAGTAAATAAACAATGAACAAATGAGAAATGATATACATACATAGTACACTAGTGTTTTTACGTGGAAACCCAAAGCAGGAGAAAACCACAAAAAATGTTTTTTCTTATATGTCTTTAGGAATTACATTCATTGGAAGAACCAACTTCCTTTGTTTTCCAACTGCAACTGGAAGGAGGATCCAACCCCCTATATTCTCAGGATACAACCTGAGAAAAGCTCCAACTCCCCAATTCTTTGGCTACAAATAGAAGGAGGCTACAACCCCCTATGTTCTCTGACTACTACCAGAAGGTGGATACAACCACTTGTCCTTGCCTCATCTAGCCAGCCTATCATAGAAGTAGAATGATGGAACCACTATCACACTATCATTGAGAGATTTACAGTTGTAAAACTATATCAATCAACTTGCACCAAACAACATGTACCAATAACCTGAACCATGCATCAACCCTGACAACAACCTATAATCAACATGTACCATAAACAATTTCATCAACCATGCATGAGCCTATACCAAACAACA
>JASDQU010241668.1:81505-94021 GCA_032191745.1 Picea mariana | reverse complement strand
TATTACATGCATAGGCTTGTACTGAATTACTATGGCAATGGAAGTAGAGCCTGATTCTATCGATGAGAAAAATGACTTTCTCAATAGACAAGATATGGCCATAGGAAGTATCGGTATGTCTGTTTCTCCCGAACTTTTCCATCAAGTATATGAAGAATCACAAGGACCAACTCCAAATGAATTATGGACCATATTGGAGGTTCTATTTGGGAATAAAGAATATTGTGAAGATTTCATGCAGAAGGTCGAACAGATAGAGCCAAAAGAGAAGCGATCAGAAGATCAAGACACTTATTATGAAGAGTCTTCTACAAACATTTTTGCAGAAATTAGTATTCCAATAATTGAAGATGATGTCTACTCCATTTCATATTTATTTTCTAAAATTCATGAGGAAGATATATGGCATGCATATCAGGATTCACATGCAGACACTTTTTCATGCACCATGCATGCATGTCACGAGACAAAAAGAGAGACATGCACATTAGATGCCATTTTGATATTTTCTGAGAACAAATTGCAGAAACAAATTGGATATTTGAATTCCTCTCGGGAAAATATCCAATTTCAAAAACAAATCGTCCAAAATGGAGTCCGGGAACTGAAGTTATGATCGTTTCAAAATCAACAAAATTTCAACATTTTTCTGGAAATGGCCGCACGCTTTTCAGAATTTCATCCAAAATTTATTTGGATATTATTAATTACAAGAAAATAAAGTGGATATGTCTGGAAATATCAATGATGCAAATACTTCATCAGATCCATGCAAACATCTACATCTTCAAAAAAATATTCAAAGAGCACAAAATTGCACAGTTGCGAGGTCTTCTTGGAGTGAAGGACATGGTTTCTTAGCAACTTCCTTTTGTTCCTTATCATTTTTTATTTTATGCATTGTAATTTGAGGGGGGGTTTTGTTCCCATGAGGTTTTTGCCTTTTTCCTCGTTTAGTTCAGTGTATCTTTTGTATTTGGGTACCTAACATGGCCTCGTAGCCGGGACCCATTCTTTATTTTCACCATAGTGATGTTCAGAGGGGGTGTTGGAGTTACTTCACACAAACCTAGGATTTATTTTTCCTAAGTTTATTCATTTTTTATTATTCATAATTAGTCATTATCCAGTATCCTATATTTTAGGGGAGAATATTCCACCTGGAGAATATTCTCTTTCAGTTGACACTTCAGTTTGACTAGTTGAGTTGAGTTTAGATGTTGCATTGGTTTTGTCACCATGCAACATTCGGATCATCACCAACTCACTACTATTTGTTTAGTCAGTTAACTGAAGACTAGTTGACTAGTTAACTCAGCTAGGTGGCAGTTCATTCCTGTAATTGCCTGAGAGACTAGACTAGGTGGCAGTTTACTCTTGTAACTGCTAGTGTGTGTCCAAATCAATCTATACCACCACTATGGCTCATTAGTTACTTATGTATCCTATATCTATTGTAAATTATTCACTCTTTGAGTGTGGAATATGGTTAATGAGAATTCTTCCATTCTTTCTATTTTGCTTCTTCTTTCTCAATTTCTCTCTGCAAATGTGTGTAGTATTTTCTACCTAGATCTATTATGTGTAGGTTCAACACATTTACATGTGTCCCAACTAAGGTTGCAGACACTTGATTCCTACAACCACCCCTGAATCTACCTCGGGTGATACTTCATTTTCTTCGCAGGTGTTTTCGAAAGGGTCGATAGTTAGGGTTTTGTTGGTGCATTGTTGTAGCGTTGAACCATGGGTTTGTCCCTATTCCAATAGAAAGTACCATGGATTTAATCTTTGATTGTTTAAATTAATACAAAATTCCTTTGTATCGAAGCTCATCATGGAGCCAAGAGTAACATGTGGAAGATGGAGCATTAGATTGTAAATGTTGGATCAGATGTGAACTTTTGGGAACTTGTAGCCATTCCTGGCGAATGGTTTGGAGCCAATCTAGTATAATGAAAGAAAGAGAAAAAAGGGATCTTCATCTTCATATTTTCAGTAAAGTGCATCCGCAACCACATTGTCTTTGCCTTTCTTGTAAATGATCTCATAATCATATCCAAAGAGCTTAGTCACCCATTTTTGTTGCTCTNACCAACTCACTACTCTTTGTTCAGTCAGTTAACTGAAGACTAGTTGACTAGTTAACTCAGCTAAGTGGCAGTTCACTCCTGCAACTACCTGAGAGACTAGACTAGGTGGAAGTTCACTCCCGTAAATGTTGGTGTGTCTCCAGATCACTCTAGAACACAACTATGGCTCATTAGTTACTTATGTAGCCTATATCTATTGTAAATTATTCACTCTTTGAGTGTGGAATATGGTTAATGAGAATTCTTCCATTCTTTCTATCTTGCTTCTTCTTTCTCAATTTCTCTCTGCAAATGTGTGTAGTATTTTCTATCTAGATCTATTCTATGTAGGTTCAGCACATTTACACTTAGAAAACATCATCAAAATAATTTATCCTCCCTTGAATTTTGGCCTTATTTACTTCACCTTCCCTCTGAAATTTGGCTTAGATATCCTTTGGTTACCTCAATTGCCTGTAGATATTCAATATTCTCAAGTGTGATTAAAATGAGAGAGCCTTTCCTCTTATTGATAATTTCATGTAGCTTTCTCAAGGGGTTACCTTTTAACCATCTAAACCCATTTTCCTTATTTTAGGGTTGACCCACTTCTAACCACTTGTCCACTTAGTAATTTCTCCATTAAATTTATTATTTAAATAATTTCTTTTGTATTCACTTTGACTTATAGTACACTCATCACTTCACTTTATTATTTACCTTCCAAAATATTTTAAACCACTTTGACTACTGTGACCTTTTGGGACTTCTAGATGACTCATGAGGGTTCTCCAAATTCACGTGGCCATAAATCTTTAACCGTGATTATTTATGTGATGTTCCACATACCACTGGAAATGTCATGACATGTACTATCCATCTAGAATATTCTATCCTGCAAATATATCAAAACTCATACCATTATCCATCAAACAAACTTGGATCCATTACCCAAACCTTTCTCCAACTTCACATGGCCATAACTCTCTAACCGTGAGGAGTTATGTGACGTTCCACATACCACCGGAAATAGAATGACATGTAATATCCATATATAATAGTATTACCTAAAAATATATCAAAACTCATACCATTATCCATAAAACAAAATTGGGTTCATTACCCAAACCTTTGTGCTACTAAAATTTGCTACCAGACTTTCTTCAAGGGTTGACATCAATGACAACCAACACAAATAATCAACATATTTCCTATACAGAATTTATATAGGTTTGACCTAGAGCTCACCTTTTGGTTCCACTTGCACCATGTTCGAATAAAAAATGTGAGTAGGATCATCAATATATTGTTTTAACAATGAAACATGAAAAACATTATGAATTCTCAAATTAGTAGGGAGTGCTAGTTGGTATGCCACTAGTCCAATTCGATATAGTACTTCGAGTGGTCCATAAAACCTTGGTGCTAACTTGTAACAACTTCCTAGTTTTAGTGAACTCGTTTTCTCTTTAACTTTAGGATATATGTGTTCTCCATCATTATATTTTTTATGTAGTCTCTTCTAGTTTGCATAACTTTTCTGTCGATCATGTGCAACCTTTCAATTTTGTTGTACCTTCGTTACTATATGTTCCATTTCTTGGAGCATATCTGGTCTAGTCATTATTCGATCAACCAGATTATCCCAACTAATGGGAGTGATACAATTTCTAACATATAAAACTTCGAAGGGGCTCAGTTTTGTTGAGGCTTGATAATCGTTATTGTATGTGAACTCAACTAAGTGTAGGTAATACTCCCACTTTGTTGGTTTTTCTCTTACATACATATGTAACATGTCTTCAATAATTTGTTTTGTACACTCTGTTTGTGGATGATAACTTGTACTAAAGTTCAAATTAGCTTCTAGATCTCCAAACAATGTCTTCCATAAATTTGATGTAAACTTAACATATTTATATGAAATAATTATTTTAGGAACTCCGCGCAACCTAAATATCCCTTTCATGAATTTTTTTGCAATATTAAAAGATTTGTAGGTAGATTTCACAAGTATGAAATGAGCAAATTTACTCAATTTATCAATTACTACCATAATAGAATCATGTTTTCTTTCAGTTTTTGGAAAACCTTTAATGAAATTCCTAGAACTTATTTCCCATTTCCATTCCGGGATAGGAAAAGTTGTAATAAACTAGTCGCATGTCGATGTTCAACCTTCACCTATTGACGGTATAAACATTTAAATAAATAATAAGTTGTTTCAGATTTCATATTAGGCCAATAAAATTGTTTCCTAAAAATTATTATCATTTTCTAATACCTTGGATGAGAAGAATATGGATTCTTATGCATCTCATTTAAAAGTATCAACTTTAAATCATCATAATTGGGAACATATGTTCAAGCTCAATATTCCATATTTTTCGACACTGTAATATGTCCCATTCAAATTTCCTTCAATTTTCAACAGATTTTCTACTATTTGAACATATTCAACATCACTTATGCTTGTATATTTAATTATGTCCTTCAAATGATTTTATATTTTACCGATGATTACTTCATACATTGCATTAATCCTTTGACTAAGTGCACCCACTACTTTATTCTCCTCCCCCTTGATATTTTCAACTTAAAAATCAAATCTGCTTAAAAACGCTAACCCTCTTTCTTGTTGTTCACTCAGATCTTGTTGGACAAACAAATTTTTCACACCTATATTATCCATTAATAATACAAAATTTATTCCCATTAAGTAGTTTCGCCAGATTTTTAGTGCATGAATCACAACCGCTAATTCAAGGTCATGAGTTACGTAATTACCTTCATGTTATTTCAATTTCTAAGATTCATAACAAATTACATGTCCATCTTGTGAAAATACTCCTCCTAATCCTTATTTCATAGAATCTACACAAACAATAAATTCTTTATAAGGATCAACCACTTTGAGAATTGGTGTTGTAGTTAGTAAGCTTTTCAATTTTTGAAAATTGTCTTGACATCTTTGTGACCAAAAAAACTTTACTCCATTTTTCTGCAATGATATAATGGGATAGGTAATTTTGGAAAATTCTTCAATGAACTATCGGTAATAACCTGTAATTCCCACAAATGATCGCATATCTACTACATTCTTAGGTACATACCATTCCATAACAACTTTAATATTTTTGGGATCCATTGCAATTCCATCTTCTGATTTCACATGTCCTGGATACTGTATTTTCCTTTGATAAATGTAGCATTTGTCAAACTTAGCATACATCTTATGTTCACGCAAAGTTTGTAATACTATTTTCAAATGTTGTTCATGTTTTTCTTTGGACTTCGAATAGATTAGTATATTATCAATAAATATCAAGAAAACTTTATCTAAGTATTGGCTGAATATACTATCCATTAGGCACATAAAAGTCATTGGTGCATTTCTAAGTCCAAAAGGGATTAATAGAAACTTATAATGTCCATAAAGTGTTCTAAAAGATGACTTATTGATATATTTGTCCTTTATTCTTATTTGGTGATAAATAGATCTTAAATCCAATTTAGAAAATAGTTTTGCTCCTCCAACCCGGTCAAATAGAACATTAATCCTGGGTAAGAGATATTTATTTGTAATCATCATTTTTTTCAATTGACGATAATCGATACACAACCAGAGAGTTCCATCTTTCTTTTGACAAATCACATCACTACTCCCCATGGTGAAACACTCGTTCTAATATATCATTTATCTAATAACTCTTGTAGTTGGATTTTTAACTCAGTCAACTGAAGGATACTCATTCTATATGGTGCCTTTGATATTGGTGCAGATCCAAGTAATAAATCAATCGAAAAGTATATCTTTATTTTGAGAGGTAATTTAGGTATTTCTTCTGTAAGTACATCATGAAATCCTTGAAGGATAGAAAAATCTTCCAACTTTGGTTTGCTAAATCTTCATTTAGAAAATTGGTAACTTGACTTACATATATCTTCGATCATTTACTAATGCACTTATCTATCTCGAAGGATGATATTTGTCTTATAGAACCAGGCTTACTAATTCCTTAAATTGTTCTTGTTATTCTACTTCCATATTTGTAAGTGAAATATTTATCATAACAATTAAGTACACCTTTATGCTTCTCTAGCTAGTCCATACCTACAAGTATGTCATATTGTGATACCCCAAAACTTCAAATTCAAAACTTATTATTACTATTTTTATTCTTTTGTTATCAACACATTATTGATCCTAGTGATCTAACTCAAAACTTATTTTTTTATTTATATATATATAGAGAGGAAAACTATATAAATTGAAATAGAACCAGATATGCCAGATTTTAAACTATCATGCTATTACCGCAGAGATAATATATAATATTTATAGAAGGTTAAGGGTATCAAATAACACAACAAGATAGTAACAATTAAATACTTAACAACAAGTTTATAATGAAACTATCTTGATATGTTTTGTAATTTATTTATAAAAAAAAATGATGAGAAGGAAACTAATAAATATCATACAAGCATTGTAAGTAAAGGATCAAAGCCATTTTGTGACTAGAAACTAAAGAATAAATGAAATTTTCATTAAGGAAGAGGTAACATAGCTACATTCATGTGGACCTGACTCTATAAATTAACAAAAGTGAAATTCATTTTAACAAGGACATGGAAAAACCCAATCTTAGTTAAATTGCAAACAATATTAACAGAACATTGATATGAAGCCAAACTTTTGTAGTATTTATATCAACATGACATAGAGAAAAGAATAAATTACACTCTTTTTATTTAAAGTAGACCAAGATGGGGTCGACAGACCTATGATAGGAAACCACCTAGATAATTTCAAATCATAGATAGTAGTATTAATTCCTCATCCATAGCTAGGTTCCATTATGGAAACCAAGTTACCTATCGAAGGTTGAGTGTCATGGCCGAGGAGCCATAGCCAACACATGTCAACAAGGGTTGAAAACACATAAATTATTATAGCACATGGGTAAGGCATTTACCACATTTATAAAGGAGAAATCAAAAGTAAATATTACTTATAGAGTTTTCGAATGGTTCATTTGGGGTAAAAACCCTACAAATATGGTTGAGTAATACCTACATTAATGCACAAAAAATTACAGAAGGGAATCAAACTTTACAAAAATAATGAGAGAGTTAGGTTATGATTTTTCCAGGAGTAGCTCCATCCCCGCAACGAAAAACCCTTGTAGAAGAATGATTTTACTAGATGGTGTTATGAGGAAAACCTCTCTATGGCTTGGGGTAAACCACAACAGATGGAAATCACTACAGAAATCAACTCTAATATAAAGTATGCTATACAAACAAATATGCTAGAAAGAAAATATAAAAGGCCTACCTCGTCCAGATGTTCGATGAGGTCCACTAGTGAGCACTTGAACCAAAGCAATATACGTGTAGCTAGTCCTCAATAACCAAGAAACACAAGCATATGGTGATAATAGATAATGTTATCACATTCAATAGCATAATCCATCAATATTCATAACAAATATGCCCATGGAATCACAATTCAAATATTCTCAAGATATTAATTGGATGGGAAAAGAGTATTTCTATTAAGATGTAATCAAAAAAAGTGAATGAGTTACAAACTTCCATGTCGGCATAGTTCGGAATACAGAAACTAAGTTCCTTCCAGCTGGGCCTCCACCACTTCAATCCTCCACCAAAGGAAAGCTCATATAAGAGAGAAAATGAGGTTCTCAATCAATAAGGGAAGAGCCTGGGGGCTGAACAATGTGTTCAAACTTAAAGGACAAAGGGATGCAGACTTAATGTTAAGTGGATAATTTCTCCAAAGTAACTTTGCTCTCAAAGTTGATATCTTTCTCCTATTTTAAGTAGCTTGGTTTTGCCCATTTATATCCTTCAAGTGGAACTGAAGGGATGATTCAAAACGTTTCTAGTATATGGAAGGCCAAGCATCATTGATATGGTAACGCAACATGGAAACCCGACACCATTTTTTAATTTTTGGCCCAAATCCCGATGCACATGGGTTGTAGTGGTGCAACCTGCATATACACATGTTGTAATATAGACAAGGTGCGTATATATGGAAAATTCATGTTTTTAGCTCTAGATTTGAAAAATGGGACTTCAATTCTGCATAGGGAAATGGAAAAAGGGCCTCTGTGAAAGTCTGCACAAGGTGAGGCACATATTGCTATAACAAATGCCCCCTAATGTGTGAGGTCAGATGAGTATCTGCGATGGACGAGATACATTATAAAAACCTAGAAGTGGAGTAATGGGGACCTAGTTGGAAGAACTAGTCGCTCATTGCAATATGTACTGACTTTGCATACATGGATGCCAATTTGAATTACACTATAGATCCATGTGAAAACATAACAAACAACTATCCATGGTCATGAATAGGCAATACAAAGGTGGCTACATGCCAAAGGATCTCATAGTCATAAACAAGGCCAAGTAAAACCAGTCTCAAAATCAATCTGAAGATATCTATATACAATGGACTACAATATGATCTCCCATGATCACTGAAGTCATATAGGTGTTGGTCCAATGATAGGTAGCAACAACTTAGAAAATATGTGACTATAAAATGATGTCTTCAAGTCTTCTACACAATCCTCCAAAGGTGCAATTCTAAATCGTGTGAATAAAGGAGTTGAGGTCGAACACAATGGGACTTTGTTTGATTAGCGATCATTAAGATATATCATTAACAAATGAGAGACAACCTATCGATGATGAAATTAGGTATCAAGGCACCAACTACATTCTTACAACTGTGAATAAAGGATTCGAGGTTGAACACTTAAAGAATCCATCGATCATGAGACATTTATGTATTCCCAACTGTCAATGGTGAGAGAACTTGCCACTAATGATTGCAAGCCTCTAGGTACTCATAGGATTCTAGTTCTCGTCTTTGTAATAGATGATCTGAAGTTGATGGAAGGAGACCTGTTGAAAGGAGAGAATTAAGGCATCTCTCATCATTCAACATGAAGTATAAAGAAAAAGCTTGATGATTTGGAGGAAATCAAACGAAGAACATGTTCACAAACCAACAAACATGTTCATCTTTCACGTGTGCTAGGTGCAAGCGTTACATGAAAAATACCCTCTGAATTGTAGCCAATGAGGAAAAATGCTAACTAAGGCAAGGAAACAACCAATAGGGCTAGTGGCATCCAAGATAATGCATGAATCCCAATGTCTAAATAAATGTCTTGACGTCGAACACAAAGGGAAACCACACAATCAATGAACAATGATGGAATGTTGATTGTTGGGTTCAAGGTTACCTACCATTGAGTAAAGTAGGACCAGGGTGTGCAATAGGATTACAAATTCATGTGATTCTGAGACAAACTGAGGGTATGGCCGACATGCAAAGTCAAGAGTTTTGAGGAATGGTTGACAAAAGTTGATAGACATCCTTTGAACAAGATCATGAGACAAACGAAAGACTCTAGTTGCATATAATCAATAATGAAACCATGAGATGTAGGAGGCATCAATCAAACTCTCCATAGGGACTGGAAGAGTAACCAGTCGAACGAGTAAATGTAACGAGCCCGACTCCCTAAGGTCATGCTAAACATAAAATTATGATGATAAGTGGACTCAAAAATTTTGTGCTATGTTCAAAGGAGACACAACTATTGCCAATATAAGATAATACTCCCTTCTTGCCCGTCTTCTATTTTTTTTTCATAGTCAAATGAATGCTATGATACAGAGGAGGAAATGATTATCGCAAGTAAGAAAAACTAGTTCCAGTAATGGAACATACCTATGCCCAATGAAAGGAGGTGCATGCAGGATATGGACACTCGGGGGAATGTCCTCCTGAGTATAGGGTGTCAAGATGCGAAGGATACAAACAAGGCTCTACTTGGTTGAGGATGAAAAAATGTTGAGGCAAACAATTTATAATGCAAAGTGAAAACTGACAATAGGCTCAATACTGCAAGAAAGGGCATGAGATGCAATCACAACTTAACGCCAAAAATGTCCTTTTTCGTAATCTTAGTCTACTTTGTTTGAAAAAATAGATAAACATGCCCCAAATAGACATCCTTTCAAATCCAATTTAATAGAGTGAAAGAGACACATTCACTCAACAATCTTTTCACTTTTTCAAAATGAGTCAGAAAAGAGATTAACTAAGATTCATGATCTTTCAAATCCAATTAATGAATGTGAAAGAGACAAATACACTCAACAATCTTTTTTATTTTTAGACGAGTCAAAAAATATCTTAAATCAGACTCATTGATAGGATTCTAGTGGGCATGTCATGGGGGAGGCCAAGGCTCCTTTGTAGGATTTTTTTGAAAGGTTAGCATCTTACGAGTAACTGACACAAGATTGGGAAAACCCAAATCTCTCCAAGTCTAGGAGGATAAAGTGCTAGCGGAGGTTACCCTCTCCATGATATATCGAATAATTTCTCTTACTTGAAAGGACATAGGAGGAGGCATTGGATACCCCACAAGACCATCTAAATCAAAGGTTACCTCTCTAGGAATTGGGGGGAGAGTACTCGGGTGCAGTACTAGATATGCTAATGACATGGTTGAAGGGAACATCACCCTCTAGAAGGAGAGCTGGATTGACTAGATATTGCACCGATCTGACAACTTCTTCAACCATTGGTTGAATAGGATGCATGACAACAAGGCTAGGAGATGCATCACCCTAAAAAATGGGAGTGTGGTCAGGTGATGATTGCATCGGCATGACCTATGTGTAAATCAAAGGAGAAATGGAGTGTGGAGAAACCATAGACGACTCATAACCCAAAGGGCCCCTAGTTGAGAACCATGCTTATGGTATCCCGACAGTAGAAGGACACAAACAAATAAGGTGATTTCCTTCGCAAGTCCTGTAAAGGAACTTGGGATTATGTCTGACACATCTATGCTTCTCAATCATATGAATGCTCCCAACATGACTAGCAGCGGTTGGTTGTTGGTCTACAACGTGACTTACAGAGTTTGTCGACCAATTTATAACATCACTAGCAATAATTTGTAATGGAGCTCTAGTATGACTGGTAGTGACTGGACTAGTGGCGATGGTGAGTTGTTGCATTTGAGACCAAGGTGCCAAGAAAGATTGGTTTTGATACATTGTAAGCTAGGAAGGGTCCTAGTTTACACCAAGTCCCTATCCAAAAAGGTAGTACCCTCCACCTAATTGATCCATAGAGGTTTGTACAGGCATCATCACTGAAGCAGAGGTCCGTGAAGAGACAAAAGTATGATAAGATTTATTCAAGTGAGGATATATGTTTCCCCCATGTGAAGGGGTACCATGAAGAGGGTATCCTATACCATAAAACTAGTTCTCTTTGTATGAAATACCTGAGGATATATGGGTACCCTCCACGAGAAAAATTTTCATAGGAAATGGCATGGAAGATGAAGGATACACTGATGGGGTGTAATAAGTAGAAAAACAGCCCATTTGATTATTGTTTCTTGAAAAAACATTGCTAGCATTGGATCTGTAAGAGGGGAGCTTCCAACATCCCACAGTGAGATTTGGTAGAGGGACATGACTCCTATCAAATGAAGATGTAGACGGTGAGGCCATGGTTCCCCCAAATACAAAAATAGGATTCATATAAGTGGGCTAGGAAGAGGATGGAAAGGGTGAAGGCATGTTTGGAATATCAATAGGAAAATGACTAGAGACCCAAGGCATGGACTGAGTATAATAATTATGCATACCATTATGAAAATAGGACTGATTCATCCCCATGAAATGAATGAACATCATAGGGTGGGTAGCGGTAAAGGAGGTTGCCATAGGATCTCCACTATCCATGATAAAGAAAACTAAAGGCACAGTATAAGATCTTGAAGGTCTACTAATAATAAAAGAGCACATGAAGAATAATCAAACGACCAATATGCACACAAACAGAATAAAATGGCTGAAAGGGACCTCCCTCTCTAAAGTAGGTATTCTTTGCACAAGAGGGGCCTGAGACTCCAATGCTAAATATTAGAGGAAACAAAATCAGTTATAAGAGCCCTCATGGGTTTAACAACTAGTAGGTCAGATCCCCCTAGAGAGGTAATCCTCCATACAGGTCATATGTTGTCTGACCCTTATCTTAACTAGGGTACTTGTAGAATAACACTTGCAAGTAACCTATGTGGTACCTAATCCAAGCAACTAATCAACCATGGTATAATCGATGCACAGGAGAACAGTCGTAATTTGTTAAGAACCAAATATCAATATAGCATAGAAAAACCTCAGAAAGAGTACTCAACGCCTTGAAAAAGAGATAATTTCAGATAATAAGGCTCTTCGAGGGGGAAACCTCCTTTTACCCCACTTAAATGTTCAAGTACAAGATGATTCAAAATGAAAATGTCTCCTTGGTATATATAGGAGACTAGGAGGTATAATTACAAATAATGGCCTAAAGCCGACATAAATA
>JASDQU010241668.1:50721-76793 GCA_032191745.1 Picea mariana | reverse complement strand
ATAGAGTAAAATCATAGAGAATAAATATGAAGAGAAATAAAATAATCAATATACTGATATATAGAAATTTAAATCTAGGTGTACTGATATATATATTTCTTGTAATAAATCACAAAATTTAGAAAGTGACAACATAAACCATGTATACACATACATGGGTCTTCTTTTATACAAACATATAATTTCCCTTTGGTGAAATAAATAAAATGTAGATTACAAATGCATAATAAATGGGTTTTATAAACCAAATCTCCATACATGAACTTGAATACCTTTTTCTCATCAACTATGATTTATTGGTGATGATCTAAAACCTATAGGAAATAAAGGGAAAAAAAAGTGATTAGTATTATGTAAACTGAAGGAGAATGATGAATCATTTATTAACAATCATACGTAAACTTACCTTCCATATTCGAACCCTTATTTATGTTGAGAGATCTCCAACTCATAATTTCATTTTTTGTATATTAAGCACATTTTCTTCTTAATTTTGTTGGAATCTGGTGACAACAAATTCCTCCACAATCACATTTTAGATTCTATTATTGAGCGTTGGTTGTAACTAATTACACTAAGTTAGAATTTGGATATGACTGCATTCAATAATCCATTTCTTGTGTAAATTATTATAAATTCCTGTGTACTCGTAGAGGCTGAGCAGAGTGATATGAATGGAGTGATCATGTTGTAATCTTCACGCTTTCAACAATAAGAGAATCGATACATGCTTGGTGGACATAGCCCGAAGTTGGGAGAACCACGTAACCTTCGTCTTTTTGTGTTTGATCTATTTCTTATGAAATGTTTCTGCTGCATACTAGTTTTTGATTTTGTGGATAGGGTTAAAAAATGGTATCAGAGTGTTGTTGTATTAGCATGGATCTGAAACAAGGAGTTGAATCTCTGTGCACAGATTGGATCTTAGAAAACTTTGCTAGCGATAGTCCTTAGATTCTCTTTGGTTCCCACCACGAATCTTCATAGATGTTGGTGATTGCTCTTCTTTTTTCTTTGCAGTTGGGTGACACTTTATCCCATGCAGTGGAAGTCGGTTTCTTCAGATTGAAGCCCAAAAATCTCACTTCCTATTTGTAAGTGTGAGAATGGTTGCAGCTACAGTAGTGGACACAATCTGACAAGTAGATGTCAGCTTTAAAAAGGAAACTCGGATCTGATAAAGGGAGCATTATTTCTAGGTCATTGTTGGGCATCCCTAGTGAATGGAGTGTTGATTGAAGGAACATTTGTGATTTATAAAAATATAAAAATCAGTTCCTATCTATGGTCAAGGAGAGGGCATTGGTTCTAGCCAGTCGCACAGTGTCGAAGCAGTCTGCCACCCACTGCCAGCAGCCCCCGTCCGCTTAGTCCCACAAGCAGTGCAACAAATACTCTTGTATGATCTTGTATGCCTATAAATTATTTCTACTCCTATATATGCAGTGATCGTTGCCTTGTTTTGCCGATATTTCCATGGTAAATATATTACGGTAAATTTTGTGAAAATTATGGGCATATTCAGAAACGAGGACGTGATCCAAAGATACAAAAGGGAAAGGTCCAGTGGTACTGTTGGGCTCATGACTTGGTTGTTTTATGATGATGATTGAATCCCTTTTATACCTGTATTATATGTATTGATAACCCTTTTGAAGACATTTTCAAAGGATATTGTATCAATTCATTGTGGATCTACAACAGGTATGTGCAATTGATGTTTTGCAATGGTTTTGAGTTAAATTCGATTTTATTTAATGTTTATAAGGATCTAGTAGCTTGTTTGGCACTTCATCCAACACCCAATCCAGTACTTCATCCAACACTACGACTAGGGATGATTTTAGGGGCTAAAGTTCGCTCATGGGCTAATTTTCCATGGTTTTTCCAAAAACAAGATTCTGTATTCTAAAAATTATTCGCCCAAATTCTAAAGGATAAAATTATTTTACCTTAAAAATTGCCAAAATTTAATACAAACTATATAAAATCCTTAGAAATTTGAATATTTTTATAAAAATATCACCAAACATTTATAGTTGGCATATGAAGGATTAGTAATATTCGCCAAGGTTTCTAAATTTTAAAATAAATTTCCATCCTTAAAATCATCCCTGACTACGACCGGAACTGCGTCTAGCACTTGGAGCATAAGCGAGTTGGCGGTTGTTATATTGGCAACCTGTGTGGGGAAAATTGATGACATGGGTTTTGTTCATCCTCGTGGCCTCTAGCTACTAATATATTGACATATTGGATCAAGAAGTTATGTTAATCGTTGAGTGGCTCGTTCAGTTTCTAGAAGCTAAAGGTTGTTTATGTGCATTTAATGGGATTTAACATTTTTAGAGGAGTTCGACCCTTCTAGTGGTTGACCTATTGAATTGTAATCATTATAAATACCACCAATAGTGGCCAGACAACAATTGTTAGAATCCATGTCGGAATGTAACTCAGACATTTCCAGAAACTTGTGTTAAGGATGCATTTTTTAATTTAATACCAGTACTGTGTTGATTAAGCTTACGATTTGCATTTGAGGAGTAGCCACGACCTGTTGAGGGGCCCACCAATGGTATCGGTGAATACTTAGATAGATAGCTTGCATATTTCAGTTGTGTAATTATTATTTACTTCATTTCCCTATTATATGTGTGTTGTTATTTTAAATGATGTGTTTTTGTTGTTTATCATTTAATTGTTTAAATTCCCTTTTGGAGGTTGCTTGTAGGAGATAGCTATCTATTATGTTGTGTATTTTATTTATTAGTAAATGGATTGCAATCTACTAACCTTGTTGTGTGTTAAATGTTAAATTGAATTTATGTAGGTTAAAACAGAGTAGTTAGAACATAGTATTTGTTTAACACAGACTACACAATTTATTTTACAAAGTTTCGATGGATTAATAAATGCAAGTTTTGTTAATTGATTTAGTTCTCAATTTTAGTTATGCTTTCATGAATATATCTTGATTATCAATATTGTTGTAGTATGCGAAGATAGAAGTAGAATTTGGATTATGTCTTTACATGCATTTTAATTTGAAATCTGAGTTTTTAATAATAGGATTAGATTAGTTTAATTTATGAAGTTCCAATTCTAGATTTGAATTGCAATTTTAATTAGAAGTTTGAATTTTAATTAATTTTTTAATCATAAGTTTATAGCCTTGTGAATTTACATGAGTTAGCATAAGAGTGCATTTGAATTAAGAAGAATAGTGTTTTCTTATCATTGATGATTGATATATGAAATTGAGAGATCACATGGATTTTCAAGATAGTTAATATTTCTTCTATGATGGCTAAGCTCTAGTTAGATTTCTTGACTCATACTTTTCATTTCTCCATAGAAGTTAATATTGAATTCATTCCTCTTGAGATATCACTAATCATTAGATTCCATCGTGATGTTATCAGGCACCGAAGATATAATCATCATATTTGAAGTTTCTTGATATTGTAGATTAAGAATAGTTGTTGATTAATCTCTGAATACTGTCATGATGCTTTTGATTAAGTAGGTAAAGACTTATGTTTGCAGATTAGAAATGATTATGAGTTTTGTATTAAGAATAGAGTTTATTTGCTAAGTAGTTTTGATTAGTTTACTTGCTGAATAGTTTTGATAGGTTTAGTTGCTGAATAAGATTTAGTTGGTTAGTTGTTTGATTGTTTATTTATTTACTTGTTGATGCTCATTAGATTGAATATATTGAATAGATTAATTTTTTGTTGTTGTTTCTCATTAAGTTGAATAGATTGGATAGATTACTTGTTGTTGCTCATTATATTAAATAGGTTAACTTGTTCAAAGTAGGGTTTTGACATGATTCTTTAGGAATAGTCCATTGATCCATTGTTTAAAGTTGCTTAGGGTAAATATTTCAAAGTTCTTTAATAAGGTTTTCCCATTGATATTATTTTTTTAAGTAGATTAACCCTTAGTTAGAAAATCTCCTTAGTTAGATCATACTTCCTCTATATTTTCTTCCTTGGCATATATAGTGCTACAACTCTAATTTTACTCACCCCGGGTTGAAAATTTAATTGAGGGACTTAGTGCATATAGAACACCCATCATTTTTGTTGTCATTGCTGGGGAGTTGTCTCAAGGTAGGAAATAATACGGAGATAGATCTTTTCTGAAACTCAGCATTAGTTTGGTGTTGGGGGAACTTTAAGATGAGTGGTAAGAACCTACGCATCTATTATAGCAGGTTCCCCCAAACCAAATGGTAGATTTTATTTTTGTTTTCTTTCATGAACAAACCTAGGGACCAAAAGGGAAGATACATTAAAACCAAATAAAACCTTTCGACCAAGGTTCCTTCTGACCTTTTCGGGGGAAGGAATATTCCACTCATAAAATCTGAAGAACGACACTAAAAAGAAGGAGATATCTCAAACCAAAGAGCTAAAGCAGTCTCTGAAGAGACTAAAACAGGGAGCACTATAGAACAAAAAATTGAAGCATCAATAATAGTGGGACAAGAGGCAAAACTGCTCGAGCCTTCCATAGAACCAACCAACACAACCTTTGTTTTTTTACCACCATCAGGAGACCCTAACTTTGTAGACATCATAGACCCTGAACAAGTGAATACTTTGTTTGGTAGTTCAACCAATATAATTGTTTCTCAAATTGACACAGAAACTTTGGCACCAATAATATCAACTCGCTCGAGTAGATTTCTAGACATCCAAGCAGTAGGAAGGCCTTCCCATCACAGGGATACCTTTCTTACGAAAGAACCTTGGGATACTTTGTTCTCTTCAAGGATAAAACCATTTAGGTACTCTCTTTCTAGAAATCAAACTAGTATGGATGACCAAGAGGATCACAACAATGTAAGACACGAGGAGAGAGAAGAAGATGGAAACCAAACCGAAACCACCTTCGGGTTTCCAATTTTGGACACCACACAAAATGTCAAAATGAAAAATATTCCCCTCTGAGCACTGCCCACCTTTTACGGTAAAAGCAATGAAGACTCAGATACTTTCCTATTTGAGTTTGACATCTTGTGTTGGAGATACAACTACTTACAAGATGCCCATAAACTAAAACTCTTTCCTGCCACCCTCAAGGACTCTGCACTAAGATGGTTCATGGGTTTGGGAGAGTCCATGATTAGGTATTGGGAAGCCATGAAAGATATATTTCTTAATAAATACCAAGATTACTACAAATACAAGGATTCGCGTAATGATATTTTCAAAATCCAACAGTTAGAGGACGAGAATGTCAAGGATTATATGGAACAGTTTGTTTATATCTCACAGAAATCACAGTACCATGACCTTCCAGATGATGCAGTTAGGGATCTTTTACTTAAGGTGATTTCAGAGGAATACCTAGAGATACTTAAATTGATGGCATCAGGTGACATCTCCCATAAACCATTTTCCAAAATCTGTGAAATGTGTAATAATTACTCAAGGAGTAGAGATAAAAAAAGGAAGAATGTTCGAGATCCTTATAGTACAAACTTAAAAATAGTTAGTTCAGGTGGTATCATGAGAGTAGAGATAGAGAAACTTTTAGAGAACTTAAAAACAAATATCTTAAGCATAATAGGTTCCCAGTTGGATACCCTAAATATTAAAAAGAAATAGGAGGAGGAAAATGCAGCAATGAGTATATTTTCCCCAAGATGCAGGAGGAAGCATTCCTTAAGGGAATTCCCATTAGATATCATTTCAGTTTTTGGCTTTAGAAAGGAGGACCACTCAACTCAAAAATGTCCATCATTGCTCGGTTTTTTAGTCATCTATAGAAGTGGGGATCCTGGGGAGTCCTCTTATGCACCTATGAGGCCATGGAATCCTAGGAATTATCCTACGTAACCGTATCTACAGCCTCAAGTTCCACCCTATTATCAACAACCACAACAGTGGAACTCAACAAGATGGAGAAAATGGTCTACACAGTATCACCATCCTTGGATTCAAGGTTGGAAATGAGGGCATAACCAAGGGAGCCCTCAAGCTCCATCTGTCCCTATGCCCAACCATCCTTACCCTCAATTTCCACCAAACATCTCGTAGCTTCTACCAGGTTTTGTTACACCACCTTTACCTCCTATTCAACATAAACCACAACAATACCAGAATGCAAGCTCCCCAATATCGACATTATTATCGGCACAACCAGTTCCCAATCCCAATAATAATCCCACTCAACCTGTTAACAATATTGAGATGCAGGCTTTTTTGACATATTTTATTTCTCCTGTTCCATTGAAGGATATTCAACTGAGGTCGGAAAACATTCTGGATAGGCAAAGGCCCTCAGTAGTCATCCAGAAAGAAGAAGAAGACGAAACTCCCAAACAACCCAGGGATGACACTAGGTGGGAAGATGTTATTATTCCTAAAGACCAAGAACCCAAGCTTCCCCAAAATGAAACTTCACAAATTACAAAGGCCACTTCTTATCCAGAAAGATTAGTAATTGAGAAACCTACCACCTGGTCGAAATTTGACATCTTGAATGAATTGAAGAATATTTGTGTCAAAATTACCTTTCTTCAAGAAATTAAGGATATTACAATATACAACAAGGTGGTCAAAGAATTGTGTATTAAGAATCTAGGAAGGAAGCATAAGGATCCTCCAACAATACATTTGATAGGAGAACATTCTGAGTACATATCAGAGTAGCCTAATGTCACAAAATATGGGAACCTAGGAAACCTCGTAGTGACTATAAACGTTAATGAGGTTTACATCGAGAACACTCTCATAGACCTAGGGGCAACCATCAATGTTATGAATGTTACTACCTTGGAGGAATTACAACTAAAACATCTTCTTAGACCTACCCCGACTATTTTGGAATTAGCAGATAAGACAAGGGTTATACTTGAAGAAATTTTGGATGACATAATAGTTACTTTAACCTTATGGTAGTATCCAGTAGACCTTCTTGTAATCCACTCAAAGGATACTACCAAAGGGCATCCCATTATTTTGGGAAGACCTTGGTTAGCCACAACCAATGCATTTATTGGTTATATAGAGGGAGAAATGACCCTCTCAAATGGAATGTCTATCCAGAAGCTCACCATATATCCACTGGCCTAACCTATCATGGAGAATATCTGATGTCTTGAATGTCCATATGAGAATGAGGATTGGGAAGAGCCTGTATTTCCAAGTGATCATTCATGGGAACTTTAGGACAACATAATGGAAAATGTGCTAAATCAGTTTATTTCTGTTATCACGTGTGTTGATTTTCTACAATAGTTTCCCCAATTTGAGTACATGTTTGGGGAAGAATTTTAGGAACAATTGGACCCATCGATTTCATCTTCTACATCTTTTATTTTCGAGATAGACGAGTCTGCCACATCTTATACCATGCCCTACGAAATTAGTCCAGGAAAATTTCTACATATAAATTCTGAACTAGATGCAGACCAACAAAATCAATTAATAAGTGTCCTTAAATATCAATCAGGGGAATTCTCTTGGGAATACAATGACATGAAGGACATACACCCTGCCACATGTATTCAAGACATATATACCCAGGGGGATGTAACACCTGTTAGGAAACCCCACTGAAGGATGAACCCAACACTCTAGGATATAGTAAAAGAGGATATCCAAAAGTTATTAAATTTTAGATTCATTTATCCCATCTCTGATAGTAAATGAGTATCCTCGCTTGTAGTGCTTCCAAATAAAGTAACCGGGAAATGGATAATTTGTGTTCATTTCCGGGAGCTTAACAAAGCCACTCTGAAGGATTATTTTCCTCTTCCTTTCATTGACCAAGTCTTGGATAACCTGTCAGGAAAGAAATATTTCTCCTTTTTAGATGGATATAGAGGGCACAATCAAATTCTCATAGCACCTGAGGACTAGGACAAGACTACCTTTACTTGTCCTTAGGGAACCTATGCCTATATGGTCTTACCATTAGGATTGTGTAATGCTCCTTCCAAATTTTGATGAGTAGTACTAAGGATATTTGCTGATCTTATTCATGATTGTGTGGAGGTATACATGGATGACTTCACAGTATATGGAAATACTTACTTTGAAGCCTTAGATAACTTAGAAAAAGTCCTTATCAGATGCCAAGAAATGAACCTCTCTTTAAGTGATGAAAAATGTAAAATGTTGTTGACTGAAGGAGTGGTTCTAGGACATCACGTTTCATCTGAAGGGATTAAATTTGAATCTGCTAATATTGAGGTCATCGTCAGACTTCCACCTCCCAATACTTAGAAAGAGGTGATAATCTTTCTTGAACATTCTGGATACTACCGACGATTTATTGAAAATTTCACAAAGATTTTTGCACCCATGTTTGGATTGTTAATAAAGGATGTTGATTTTCCTTGGACTGATCAATGTCAAAATGCCTTTGAAACTCTGGAAGATAAGTTGTCTGTGGCACAAGTTCTTAGGGGTCCAATTGGGCTCTCCCATTTCACATATCAATTGATGCCTCTGACACTGCAATAGGAGGAGTATTAGGGTAGAAAGAAGACAAACATTTGACGTATGGCATTTACTTTTTGAGCAAGAATTTTTCCCCTGTCGAGTTAAACTATACAATCACCTAAAAGGAATTCTTGGAAATAGTTCATGCTATTAATAAGTTTCTCTACTAAATCACAGGTTACAAATTATTTGTACATACAGATCACTCTTCCATTAGATTTCTCATGAATAAATGCATTACTAATGGTAGAGTGACTAGGTGGCTCCTGCTATTTCAAGAATTCAATTTCACCATCCTTGACCGACCTGGGAAGGATAATTTGGTAGTTGATTTTCTTTCATGCATAAAAAATGAGGATGATGATATTCTCGTAGATGATATTTTCCCAGACGAGCACCTTTTCCCCTTTCTGTAAACACCCCATGGTTTGTAAATATGGAAAACTATTTATCTACTAGGAAGTTACCATCTCATTTGTCACCTCATGAAAAGCCTAGAATTATTATGCAAAGTGCCAATTACTCTTGGGTTGGACATGACCTTTTTCATACTAGTCTAGACTTGATTATTCGTAGATTTTTTCGAGAAGATGAGATACCATAAATCCTACGAAGTTTTCATGATGGACCATGTGGTGGCAATTTTTCTGAAAAATGTACAATATACAAGGTGTTACATTTAGGTTACTATTGGTCTAGCATTTTTAAGGATTTTTCCAAGTATGTGAGGAGTTGTGATAGTTGTCAAAGGATAGGAAGACCCACGTTAGTTGAAGAAATTCCCTTGTGTGCCCAAGTTATGATAGAACCTTTCGAGAAATGGGACCTTGACTTTGTAGGACTAATTTCACCCATGTCTCATAAGAAAAAATATATTTTGGTTTGTACAGATTATGTTAGCAAGTGGGTAGAAGCAAAATCCCTATTTAGGGCGATAGAACAATCCGTTGTCGAATTCATTAATGAAGACATCTTCACCCGCTTTGGTCTTCCTCGTGAAATTGTTACAAACTAGGGCACTCAATTCACTTCCAATCTTATGAGAGAATTAACAGAGAAATATGGGATCAAACACTGCAAGTCTTCTCCATATCACCCACAAGCTAATGTTTAGGTAGAGTCCAAAAAGAATGTTTTGGAGGTTACCTTAACCAAGAATGTTCAATTTCATCATCGTTATTGGGATGATAGGCTTCTAGAGGCTTTGTGGGAATATCATACCATCTGGAGAAACACCATTGGGCATATCCCTTATGAGCTAGTGTACGGGAAACAAGTACTTATACCAATAGAATTCCAAGTAAGGACCTTCTGTATTTCCATAGAATTGGGATTAAACTTATATGAGGCCCATAAACAACGATCCATACAATTAAACGAGTTGGATGAGATTAGGAAATATGTTATCAAATGAATGATATTATCCCAAAACCAGAGGAGAAAGTAACATGACATTTTTATTAATAGGAAACACTTCGAACCAAATGATTTGGATTTGTTGTTTGATTCTCGATTTAAAACCTTCAAAGGAAAACTCACCACTCGGTGGTTGGTTCCTTACGAGGTAGTCACCGTGTATGATAATGGGGATATGAAGATAAAAACAATTGTCGATGGACAAGTCTCCTTTTGTAGTAAATGGACACATACTCAAACTTTATCACAGACCCATTTCCAAACAATATTTTCTACAGGTAATGTCAACTGACAAGGCATTGGCCTTAGTAGAAGGGGAATTTCCCCCTTGTTCTTGAATGTTTTTCTAAATTTTCGATTGTACATATGTAAATAATTTTGAAGTATGTTGATAGAAAATTCTAGAAATTTTTGTAGGTATTTATTTCATCGGGAGTACATAGTTTCAAGAAGATATAAAGGAAGTATTTTCCTTCAAAATATTGATATATTTAAACCTTGTTGTCTTTTAAGAATCAATTGAATAAATGACTTGCAGTAATTAGCCACATTTTTGAAAATATTTCCATCTTCTTTTTCTCAAAGCATCTTTAATAGCAATTTCTCTTAAGCCTTCACCACTAGAGGATGTAAGGAAGTGATATCATAACCATGAAACTTAGAGGTCACTCGTACAGTTTCCCCAAGAACCCTGATTAAGTGAGTAAAAGATCTTTATTAAAGAGTAACAAGGAGTTCTGATTAACTATTAGCCATGGAAAAATCACAATAACTTAAAAAAAAAAAAAAAGTGAGTTGATCCGAAAGATACCTTTATGTTCTTTCCCAATGGTACCATCCACTACACACTAAAAATGCTTGATTATGTCATATCTTTAGATAGGATACGTCCTCTTAAGTACCCCTTACATCAGGATGATCTATAAGGAATATATAAAGGAGAGTCATCCTCTAACATAAATACCATCCCAATCTGAAAAAGGAAAGAAAAAAAGAAAACTTTTTTTTCATAGTTGTCCCCCCATCTTCTTGCACAAAGAAATCTTATATTAAAATATTAAAAGATGGAGGGCCATTCTTTGAGGGTGTAAGAGAAACCCATCGAGATACTGAATAGGTCTACTGGAAGTGGGTACCAACCTGTGGTATGACTAGGTAAACCCACCGAGGTACTGAACATGCTTGCTGGCAGCATGGCATTCTACCTACTGAGGATGATAATCTGACAATAATAATAAATTATTAGATATTAAACTTGTTCTGATGTACAACATTACTTGTAGACAAAGATGACAATAAGTATGTATGGTTAAGCTAAGGTTAATCAACTCCATAAAATTGCCATTGGGAACTAACTTTGAGACTATCTTGAAACTCTCTTGCCTACCTCTTCTTAACTATATGTAAGATATTCTATCCTATAGATGGTGCCATATTCTAACTTTCTCATCAGACCAATATAGGAAATTTATCTCTACACTTAACAAGTTGTAAATCTTCGGCTATTGGGAGAATTGACTGGTTTCCTATATTTTTTATTGTGATGTGTCACAATACTTAGGAGTGGGGAGGGGTTTCATGAGCTCACAAATGACAACACTTCCTATCTATAATCCATGAGAAGAAGAAGTAGAATCTTTGTAAAAAAAATTGTATATTGTTTTCATGATATGGGCTATTATATCAACAATTATTTTTTATTGAAATGCTCACTGTGTTATAAACCTGTTGTATATTTCTTCGAAATACCACTTAATTGGTTTTTATCTAGAGACTCTTCATTACAGACTATGATTACATGCCTTATATTATGCGAGAGAGAGGAACAAATTGTTATGATGTGTGAGCATAATGAAAAAACAAGTAATAATGAAACACTCTTATCCTGTCTATGCTCCTATTCACTATGACTGTCAAAAGTGATTAAGACTGAGTGTTATGGATAAAACATCCACTACATGATGAAAAAATGTCATTTCACACAGGAGTTCCATATGGAGTTTCATATGGAGTTCCATTTGAAAGACCATATGGGGTGCCATATGGACGACTGGATGATGCACCATATGAAGGATCGTATGAGGTGCACACACAGTAAATGACCACAATTTCAGTTAACTAGGGATCTTTTTGAATTAATTTGGCTATTTAGTTGTATGATGAGATAGTTAAATGGCATTTGATAGTTAAATGATACAATTCTTAAATACATTTTTATGATCAAATGTCCAAGCCGAAGACTTGGACATTGCTATAATTTTCTCATCATTACGATTTCCTCCAAAGGATATTCTTTGAATTCGAAATCGGCGTAGTCATGCTCACACATAGAAACTCATGTGTGATGAATTCATCAACGAATTCAACCATTTCCACCTTGAGAAAATTCAAAATCAAAGGGTTAGCTCCAATTTTTTATTTCATTCATGCATTTTTCTCATCCTTTGCCCAATTGCACTCATCCTCTTTCCAATTCCACTCCTATTCTCTCCTCCACATTGTCACCATGCCAAAACTATATGAGTCATCCTCCTATAATGACCTCTTCTCTATCCCTGAGTTTGCACAGTGTAGAGAGGTCTTCCTTTGTGCAGGGTGGGGACCGTTCTTGGCCCATCTGCAGGGCCACGATGATGATGTTTATTTTCAATTATCCCTTGGATTCGATGGACAGCATGGGATATCTGGCCTTCTTGGTCTTTGAGGAGTCAACTGACTCAACGAAAAAGCTTCCAAGAGTTAGATATCGCTAGTTCAATCACCACCAGTTGCCACAGTTAAGCTACAATAGGGTTTTCAAGACTGAGTTTCAGAATGTCTCTGGATCTAAGGGATACTCCAAGGAGTGGATTAGAGATGAGATAATAAACCCCCTGATAGTCATCACCTGAGTTATCACTTGTGAATGTATATGTTCTATTTTTAAAGCCTTCCATTTTTTATTATTAGCTCAGTTCAAATTCAATAAGCCATTGCATTTCCCTTTTTACTTCTTGAAAAGTCTTGAAAATATGTCTTCCCATTATGAAAGAATGTGTCCAATCCTCTAATAATTATGCATACCATCATGAAAATTAGACTGATTCGTCCCCATGAAATGAGTGAACATCATAGGGTGGGTAGCGGTAAAGGAGGTTGCCATAGGAACTCCACTATCCATGATAAAGAAAAATCAAGGCAAAGTATAAGATCTCGAAGGTCTACTAATAATAAAAGAGCACACAAAGAATAATCAAATGACCAATATGCACACAAACAGAATAAAATGGATGAAAGGGACCTCCCTCTCTAAAGTAGGTATTCTTTGCACAAGAGGGGCCTAAAACTCTGATGCTAAATATTAGAGGAACCAAAATCAGTTATAAGAGCCCTCTTCATATGCAAAGATTCCACCATCTATGTCCTGGACAAACCATGATTTCTTCATTTTGAAATGAACAAATAAATTTTTTTCTCCAGTTTATGTAGATATTGAGAAACAATATCATAGGCTCAAGGAAACAACTACAAGGACCAACAACCTTCTACAAAAAAAGAGACCGATCTATTGATATGCTTGTGATTACATTGAAGAGTTCCTCTATTTATAATAGGCTGAGAGGAGACAACATTGATGAAGGTAGATGGATAGCTCACTGATTGAAGTAATAAGACAAGGAGATGGTTGGTCAATTTACCCACTCAAGTGATAAGTCAAAGAAGAACATGGTGTTTTTCCACAAATAGCAAGAAGGATGACATGTCCTACCTATCCTAAGTAAACTTATACATCAACAGCCCCCATAAGTGCAACTTAGGGAAGTACAAAAAACTCAAAAAAATGGGTCTGGGCTACTAAGCCTACTAAGGTACCCAATACAAACTCTCATAGCTAAATAAAGCGAGGTGATGCTAATGGTTTAGTGATTATGTCAAGAACTTGCGCTTTAGTAGGAAAACACTCCAAGTTGAGAACACCATCCTCAATAAGTTTGAGAATGAAGTGCATCTGGATCTCAATGTCTTTGGTTCATTGATGTTCCACTGGGTTGTGAGAAATGTGTATGGCACTATGATTATCACACCAAAGAGTGGTGGGATGATCCTACTAAATGGCAAACTCTATCAGGAGTTGTCAAAGCCAAAGAGCATGATACTCACCTTCCGCAGAGGATAAATAAATTGCATATTCCTTTTTGCAAGATCATGTAATAGGTGTGGATCCAAGACAATAGACAGAGCCAGATGTGGAGTTTCGATCATCAACCGAACCAGCCCAAATCCCATAAACTTAGAAAAACATAAGAGTATTCAATGCCAAAATTGGTAGTACCCTAAATGTACCTCAAAATGGACTTTGTTGTCTTCTAGTGACTCTCATAAGGATCTTGAGAGAACCGCGAGATAAATCCTACTCCTAAAGATATGTGAGGACGTGTATGAGTCAGATACAACAAAATCCCAAACAATTGTCAATACATTGAAGGATTAACACGTGTCGAGGAGCAACTGGAAGAAAGGGTGACTCCTCACTGAAATGGAGTAGGGGCAGATTTACAATCAACCATGCCAAAGTGTTGAAGTAAATGAAGTGCATAATTCTACTGAAAAATGTAGATTCCTTTAGAAGGTTGAAGAACCTATAGACAAAGAAAATAATGCAGAAGCCGAGGATTTGTCATATCAAATTGTCCCATCAATGCTTGTTGAATACTCTGAATCATAGATGAAGAACTCCCTGTGAGAATTAAATCATCCACATACAGAACCAAAATTAAGAGATTAGTACCCTACTTCTGAGTGTAAAATGTTGGATCAGAATGACAATGATCAAACCCAAAAGAAATCAGAAAACTATCCATCTTCTCATACGAAGCTCAAGGAGATTGTTTGAGACCATAAAGAGAATGTCAAATCCTACAAACTAGAGAAGAATCCTGCAAACAATCACGAGGTTTCTCCATTTATATTTCCTCATCTAAGCACCATACATAAAGATGCTTGACACAAACCCCCACCTTAGTAGGGTCTGCTTAACCTCCCGGTCTTTGGATATTCCAATTCTCGAGCGGAAATGGCTCCTTTGGTCCCTGCTGGAACCCTCAACACTTAAAAACCACAGGTCATTTTCCAAGCTCCGCCCATGTGAACATGCACTAGATGCGAGCCTCCACTCCACGTGACCACCAACATGAACACAAACTTAACCCAAAAAGGCATGTCGATTTTCGTGATGTCGAGACTTTGTAAATTAACTTTGCTCCCTTTTACCGATACCCAAAATGCTGAAATTTCCTCTCCACAGATCAATGGTCCCAATTACCCCACCATTTGACGGTCCAGATCGTGTTCGGATTTTGCGTATCGGGGATTCCCGAAAGCAAATTCCTCCACACTCTGGACTCTCAAATGCCCGAAATTGGGAGTGCCCAATCAATGACTCAAGCTCCTTGGGATATAATGGTTGTTATCTCTCCTAAGCTTGCAAGTGTTGAAATAAAATCTGTCTTAACCTCTCCACTGATCTGCTGGATCCAACGGTCCATGAAAAATCGGTGTTTCTCCCTTAGAGAATTTCAACCATCCGTTCAGGTTCTCAAAGACTCCTCACCAAATAACTTGGCATCTTTCCTCCTGAGCTTGGTTTCTACGAGGTGAATTCGACCCTCATCTATCCTCTGGACTTTCCAAGTCTCTATCCCTCCTGAGCTTGATTCTTACTGCAAACTCAAAGTTTCTAAGGGATTCTTGCACGCACTCCTTATGACTCTCACGATAATCCCTGATTATCTGATATATTCCAACTCTACGCACTCTTTGCGACATAAGTTCTTCAACCACTCACTTGGTTGGAAAAGTCTAAGACTTCAACCTAGCCTACACACACCTTGCATGACTCTGTGATATACTTTCACTTTCGTTGGTATAAGAACAACTCTATCTCTCCTGAGCGTTTCTGAGGTAAAACTCAGAATCTTGTCAATGCACTCCTTGCGGACCTTCATTGCACTCCTTGCAGGAATTCTTAGGATGAGAAGAAACTGAAACTTATACTCTCCCTCTCACCGACTTCATAAATTCAACATGAAATCATACACATAAAGCATTGAAACAAATGCATAACATAGAATATAAGCAAATTGTAAACATACCATTCAATAGATGTAAGTAGTAACCATAACAACACCATGAAATTGTATTAAAGCCTTATTATATTGATTCAAGTGCTTCTATACATGGTTTCTAGAGAAACAACTATCTGCTCAAACAACTTCTACAATCTTTGTTCTTCTCTTCTCTCATATGCTCTCTTTCTCTACCGATTCTACTCTTACAATGAGAATTATGATACAATACATATGAGGAAGCTTTCTTGAGTTTTCCCTCCTACAACTCTAAGCTATCTTATCGAAATTAAAGAACACAACTACTTTACATTTATTACATTAAATGCCTCCAATCGAAAGATGAGAGAAACACTCAAGATCTTCATTACAATCCCCAAAACATTTAAGAACAATTACATCCTCCCAGCTATTAGATTAATGTTTCATCTTTAAATTTCAAAACGTCGTCAAAATGCACGTTGGTGCATATCCAGCTATCCTCCACTTATGCTTGTTGGCGATGCTCCTCCATTATACTCCTCTGGCTGAAAAAATCATGGACTCCTATCCATGAGTGCTTGCACCATCTGTCCATGTTTCTGGATATCTTCTTCGCTTTCCCAACTGGCATCTTCAATCGGGTGTCCCTTGCACTTTATAAAATATTCAAAATATGTCTTCCTCTGGGTCTTCTTAGCAACTCTCTATTCAATGATATTTTCCATCCGCGTCTTGTCAGCTACAAGCATCTTCTCGACCCACTATACTTCCTTTTGATTTTCCTATCCTCTCGCTTCATCTACTCTGTAAGGGTACACATCTGCTACATTGAATATGGGTGATATTCCCAGACCATCTGGAAATTCTATCTCATAAGCATTTGCCTCAAATTTCCGCAAGATTTTACATGGCCCTATCTTTTTCATCTTCAACTTATTATATATTCTCCTTGGGAACCTTTCCTTTCTTAGATTTGCTAAGACCAGATCTCCCACTTTGAATTGAAGCTCTCTTCTGTGATGATCTGTTCTGTGCTTGTATTCGTAGTCGGAACTCTGCAATCACTCTTTAATGTTACTATCGAATTCTTGAATCTCTGCGGAAAAATCTTCCACTCCAACACTCCTGAACTCATTCTTCTCTAAGTCTCTCAAATCAGATACTCCTCTTGGTTGCATTCCATACATTATTTGAAATGGGATTTGTCCCATCCTCCAATTAGGTGAGTCATTATATGAAAATTCTACTTGAGGTAAAATTTGATCCCACTAACTGTGATGTTCAATTATTAAACTCCTCAATAAGTCTCCCAAACTCCAATTTACTACCTCAGTCTATCCATCCATCTGAGGGTGATATGATGAGCTAAAAGATAGATTCATCCCCATATTTTTCCATAGTGTCCTCCATAAATGACCAACAAATTTGGTATCTCTTTCTGAAACAATACTCTTGGGTAAACCATGAAGTCGAACAACTTCTTTGAAAAACAAGTTTGCAATGTGTGTTGCATCACTGGTTTTCTGACATGGAATAAAATGTGCCATTTTTTAGAATCTTTTGACTACCACAAATATTTAATCACAACCTCTTTGTCTCCTTGGCAGTCCCGATACAAAATCCATGCTTACCATTTCTCACGGCCTCTCTGGTATTGGCAATGGTTGATACAACCCTGTATTTTGTCTTTTCCCCTTTGTGTGCTGGAAAATTCTACATCTGTCCACAAAGTTATTGACATCTATCTGCATCCCTGAACAATAGTACAAATTGTTTAGTTGCACAAATGTTTTATCATGGTGGAAATGTCCAGTCAATCCCCCAATATGTTTTTCCTTCAAAATGTTTTCTCTCATAGAACTCTTCGAGATACACAACTGATTTCCTTTGAATAACAATCCATCCTGAATTAGATATTCAATCCATTAGATTCTATCTCTGAGAACAAGATTCTCACATGCTTCATAAGCATCCTTGAAATCTGAATCATTTCTATGCATTCCCTTAAGGCTATCAAAACCTAAGTTCTTCACACAAAACTCTTGCAGAATCAAACATTTCCTGCTTAATGCATCAAAAACATTGTTAGTTCCAGAAATGTGCTTTATAACAAAATTAAAGTTCTTCATAAATTCAACCCATTTTGCATGTTTCTGGTTCAATTTTTCTTGTCTAGTTATAAACTGTAAGGCTTGTTTTTCAGTATACAAAACAAACTCTTTTGGAACCAGGTAGTGCCTCCATTTCCTCAATGCTTGTATGACTCCATAAAACTCTTTATCATACGTGGAAGAATTTCTTTTAGCATCGTTCAACTTCTCACGGAAGTATGCAATTGGTCTATTGTCTTGACTTAAGACTGCTCCATTCGCAAATCCACTTGCGTCACATCTCACTTGAAATGTTTCACTGAAATATGGCAGAACCAAAACTGGTTGTCCAATTATCTTCTCCTTTAACAAATTGAAACTTTTCTCCACTTCCTCTTTCCAATGAAAAGATTTATGTCTTTTCTTTACTATGTCCATCATTGGTGCAAAAATTCCACTAAAATTCCTGATGAACTTCCTGTAAAAACTGTCTAATCCATGGAAGCTTTTGACTTCAAAGATATTCCTCGGCAATGACCACTCTTTGATTTCTTTTACCTTTTCAAGATCCATCTTCAACTCATTCGAAGAGATCAAGAAAGCCAAATAAATGAGTTATGTCTTCATGAAAGACGACTTCTTCAGATTTATCAACAATTTCGCTTGTTGCAACCTCCTCATTACTAGAGTTAAATGCCTCAAATGTTCTTCCTTAGTCTTACTGAAGATCAATATATGATCAAGATACACAATTACAAACTTCCCAATGAAATCTTTCAAGACTTCGTTCATCAATATCATAAACGTACTTGGCGCATTCGTCAATCCAAATGACATGACAAGCCATTCATACAGCCCTTCATTAGTCTTGAATGTTGTCTTCCACTCATCACCTTCCCTCAGTCTAATCTGGTGATATCCACTCTTTAAATCAATTTTTGAAAAAAACTTTTCTCCACTCAAGCAATCCATCCAATCATCCATCCTAGGTAAAGGAAATATATACCTGATGGTGATTTTGTTTATAGCCCTCAAGTATGTACACATCCTCCATCCACCATATTTCTTTAGACTTAACACTGTTGGTAGAAAACATGGACTCAAGGTTTCCCTAATCAACCCTTTGTCCATCAAATCATGGACTTGCATCTTAACTTCTTAATCTTCCTATGACATCAATATGTATATTTATTTGTTTGGTAAACTCACTCATGGCATAAGGTTAATATGATGTCTTATACTCCTGATGGGAGGCAACAAACAAGGTAAATCGTCAACCACTATATCAGCAAAATTCTCCAGCAGTTACTGAATCTCCTCAGGTAGATCATCTATTGAGGTACTGGTCAAGATGACTCTAGGTTTTCTCACCAAAACAAACTGCATTTCTTCATCCTTCTTGACTTCATGCAGAAGTTCCTTCCCACTCATGAGAAGTATAGTATTGCATGTTTCTTCTTTCACCTTCTTGTCTTCAATTCGAAGCAACATATGCGTCCTACCATTCTTCTCCAAGGTATAAGTGTTCTGTATTCTGTCATGAATAACATTTATGTCATATTGCCACGGCATTCCCAACAAAAGATGACAGACATACATGGGAATAACATCACATAATGTCTCATCTATGTATCCCTCTATATTAAATTCAACTAAACATTGTTTAGTTATAGTTACCTAATGTCCTTTTTGGAACCATGAGACTTTATATGGGATTGGATGTGCACTTGTCTCCATTTCTAGATTTTCCACCATCTCCGTGGATACTAGATTATCCATGCTTCCACTCTCAACTATCACCTTGCATACCCTGTCTTTGGTCTTGCAAGCAGTTCTGAGCAAATTGTTCCTCTGGATTAGATTCTCCACCTCTTTCTCTGGATTCAAAAGAATTTTCCTCATCATCAAGGATCTTCCGCCTTCTGCACCTTCTACCTCAACATTTTTCCTTTGCACTTCTGAAATGTGAGCTTCTCCTCCTCCATCCCTTTTTCTATCAGTACATTCAAAATATCTTTGTCCGATCTTTCCACAGATGAAACACTTTATTTCACCTCCTCTGCCTCTTCATCTTCCTCTTGTTCGAGGAAAAGTGTTCCTATCAGCATATTTTCCTCCTTGTCATCTTCCTCCCCTTTCTGGGTGGTTATGAGGTTTCTTTTCTTCATCCTTGGGGATCTGTATTTTGTCCTGGGAAATTTTTTTGCCTTTACTCTGACTTCTACCTCTTCCCCTTTGACCTTGCTTTCAGCCCAATTTCACTTCTACCTTTGAAGCAATCTGATAAACATCTTCTACATTCCTGATTTTCACCATGCTCATCTCATCTTGAATCTCATATCTCAAGCCATTCATCTATTTGAAAACTTTTTCATCATCACTCTCGTGATGACCAACTCTGATGTTTAACCTATAAAATTCCTCAGTGTATTCCTTCACTGTCAACCCTTTTTGTCTTAAATTATGCATCCTTCAAAAAAGATTAATTTGGTAATCCCTGGGTATGAATTTGGCTTTCATCTTTGTGACCATCTTGTCCTAGATTTTAATTCTTTGTTTGCCTTTGCAACGCTTATCAGACTGCAGTTCATCCCACCATAGTGTTGCATGCCCTTTCAGTCTAGTGACAACGCAATTTACTTTGTTATCTTATTCGATATCCTTTTAAATATTTATCCAGAGCTCTAAACCAATCTAGCAACTTCTCAATGTCTAAGTTGCCTTCATACATCAGGATGTCCATTTTTTCTCTGGCACCTATCCTTGCAACATATTTGAATAGACGTTCCTCTGTAGCATCTTGGCTACAACTTCTTCCTCGGCTCCATCTTCTTTCTCACTTTCGGCCTCATTGATATCGCCAGTATCAGGTGTTTTCCTCTATGTTGTCTCCATAGAATCCAATCGAGCACAAATTTCTCTCATTTCCCTCTCCTCGGTTGGATCGGGCATAGGTCTCACTTGATGTCTCCTTGACGAAATTGTTGTAATCTATCCATGCAGAATTCAATCAAAATTGTCCTCTATCTTCCCTCTACATAAAACAAAAGTTGTCATCTCTGATACCACTTGACGTAGACCCCCACCTCAGCAGGGTCTACTTGACCTCTCGATCTTTGGATCTTCCAATTCATGAGCTAAAATGGCTCATTTGGTCCCTGCTAGAACCCTCAACACTTAAAAACCATAAGTCCTTTTCTAAGCTCTTCCCGCATGAACATGCACTAGACATGATCCTCCACTCCACATGACCATCGGCATGACCACAACCTTAACCCAAAAAGGTGCGCCAATTTTCGCGATGTCGGGACATTGTAAAGTGACTTTTCTCCCTTTTCCCGATACCCGAAATGCCGATATTTCATCTCCACATATCAACGATTCCAGTTACGGTCCAGATCACGTCGAGATTTTGCGCATCGAGGATTCCTGAAAATAGCTTCCTCCACACTCTCGACTCTCGAAAGCCTGAAATTCGGAGTGCCCAAACAAGGGCTCACGCTTCTTGGGATCTAACGACTGTTATCTCTCTTGAGCTTGCGAGTGTCGAAAGACACTCGGTCTTAACCTCTCCGCTGATCTATTGGATCCAACGGTCCAGAGAAAATTGGTGTTTCTCCCTTAGATAATTTCAACCGTCCATTCAGGTTCTCAAAGACTCCTCACCAAATAACTTGGCGTCTTTCCTCCTAAGCTTGGTTTCTATGAGGTGACTTCGAACCTCATCTTTCCTCTAGACTTTCCAAGTCTCTATCCCTCCTGATCTTGATTCTTACTGCAAACTCAAAGGTTCTAAGGGATTCTTACATGCACTCCTTGTGACTCTCATGATAATCCCTGATTATATGATATCTCCCATCTATGCGCACTCCTTGCGACATAAGTTCTACAACCACTCACTTGGTTGGAAAATTCTAAGGCTTCAACTTGGCCTGCGCACATCTTGCACGGATCTGTGGTATACTTTCACTTATGTTGGTATAATAACAGCTCTATCTTTCTTGATCTTTTTTGAGGTAAAACTTAGAATCTTGTCAATGCACTCCTTGTGGACCTTCACTGCACTCCTTGCAAGAATTCTCAGGATGAGAAGAAATTGAAACTTATACTCTCCCTATCACTGAATTCATACATTCAACATGAAATCAAACACATAAATCATTGAAACAAATTCAGAACAAAGAATATAAGAAAACTGTAAACATATAATTCAATAGATGTAAACAGTAACCATAACAAGACCATGAAATTGGATTAAAGCCTTCTTATATTAATTCAAGTTCTTATGTACATGGTTTCTATAGCAACAACTATTTTCTCAAACAACTTCTACAATCTTTGTTCTTCTTTTCTCTCCTATTCTCTTTTGCTCTACCACTTCTACTCTTACAATGAGAATTATGATACAATACATACAAGGGAGATTTATTGAGTTTTCCCTCCTACAACTCAAAGTTATCTTATCGAAATTAAAGACTACAACTACTTTACATTTATTACATTAAATGCCTCCAATTGGAAGATGAGACAAACGCTCAAGATCTGGATTACAATCCCCAAAACATTTAAGAACAATTACATCCTCCCATCTATTACATTAATCTTTCATCTTTAAATTTCAAAATGTCTTCAAAATGTGCACTGGTGTGTATCCATCTATCCTCCACTTGCACTTGTTGATGATGCTCCTGCATCAATGCTCTTTACATCCATCTCATAGACTAACCAACCTTGGGAAGAAACAAGTGAAAGCACAAGGAATATAGAATTCATCTTGGCAACAGGGGAAAAATTCTCAGAGTAATCAATCACTTTAACTTCTGAAAATCCATTGGCCACAAGACGTGCCTTATGCTTGTTAAGAGAGACGTTGTTTCATATTTGGGTCTATATATCCATTTACAGTGAACTAGATTTCATCCCTTTGGAAGAGAGATGAGATCACATGTGCAATTCTTCTTCAATGAAGAATACTCCTATGTCATGGCAGCATCCCACTAAGGTATGCCAACAACATCGAAAATTGTTGTGGATCATTTGAGATAGTATGACTAAAAAATAAGACACTTATTGTTTGTGACTGAATAGGGAAAGAGGATGAGGTTGAATAGATTAAATTAGTTGTCTCATGGCCATGCCTGTCGGGCCTCTTTCTCTCACAAAAGATTCTCGTGAGATGTAGTTCTTGATCAAGTTGTTCATGTTCAGGATGCTCATGCTTTGTTGGTGCAGTTGGTAGATTTTGTTCTGGTTGATGCTGATGTTGAACTTCAAAAGGGTCATTATCATCTTCTAAAGAAGAATTGTCGAATTGTTCAACAACATTGTATGCATGACAATCTGAAGATGGAGAAGGATTTGATGTGGTGTTGAATCCTTCATGAAAATGGGCAACTCGTCGAAAGAATACTTCTTTAGTAATAGGTTAAAATAAGCTATATGATTTTATGTCCTCACAATAACCAACTGATATCAATGGTTGGATTTTCTTCTCCATATCTTTTAAATTTTCAACAGATATTAAGGCCCATGCTGAACTGGAAAATAGTCTAAATACAAAGAAATCAGGTTTAAAATGGCTCCAATCTTCCTCTAGAGTATTATGCAGTATTTCTCGATGAGGCATCCTATTTTGAATGTAATTTTCACAGTTTACTGCTTCAACCCAAAAGGAAGGTTCCATGTTCTTGGACTAAATCATACAATTTTCCATTTATTTTATTGTTTTCTTCTTTCTTTCAACAACACCATTTTGCTGAGGTTTGTAGGGAACAATGAGGTGATGTTGAATGCCATGTTATCTACAAAAATATGTGAATCCCTGATTGAAATATCCCCCCCCATTATCTGTGTGTAGTTTCTTGATAGAAAGAGATGTTTGCTTCTCAACAAAATACTTGAAGTTCTTAAAAGTAACAAGGACCTCACTCTTGTAATTAATAAAGTACACCCAAGAGCGATGTGAGAAGTAATCAATGAAGTTGAGTGTATACTTAGCCCCTGAAAATGATCAAGTTGGAAACGACATGAGATCACTATGTAACAACTTAAGAGGCATTGTAGCACACCATGATTTTCCTTTAGGAAAATGATCTTGATGTTGTTTTCCAAGGACACAACCTCGACAAACTCCATCTGTACAAGAAACTTTAGCAAGACCAAGAACCAATTTTTGGGTCTTCAACTGTTGCAAATATATATAGTTGAGATGTCCAAATCTTTCATGCCAAAGCCTACTCAAAGAATTTCCATGTGAAATGAAAGAGGATGTAACAACCCTAATTAAATAGTTCATAGGGATTTTTAATTATAATTAATTTGATAATCTGACTGTCCTAATATGTTAGTTAAATAATTATTATTTCTTAATAATATTAACTTATTAATTATTATTAATTACTTGTTCATATATGTCAATGATTAATTAGTTATTAATTGACTCATTAATTATTTGAGTAAAGAATTAAAAAGGGTTAATAATTTAATTTATTAAAGACTTACATATACAAGGGGGGGAAAGAAATATTAAATAAGGGGATAAGACATTAAATGCAGGGATAAGGTAATAAAGGAGGAGATAAGATATTAATGAGGGGGAGGAGAGTCGGTGAAGGGGGGATATGACGGGGAGGAGTCTTACGGGGAGGATTATTCTTTTGGAGGGAGGAAGCATTTTGAGGAGGAGGATATATTTTTGTGGGAGATTTTTCTTTGGAGATATCTGGTGTGAGGAGTTTGATATTGGGAGTTTCAGTGAACCATTGCAGGGGCACCAGGTTGCTGGGGGTTTTGGGCACGGGGGCCAGAATTCCTTTCAGTTTCCTGGAGCTAGGGAGCCGGACAGGCTGCTCCTTGCTGGCTGGGAGGTTAGTTGGTTTGGGCAGAGTTGGTCAGTGCATCTGGCTAGGCAAGGCAGTAGGGAAAGGACAACCGGATCAACGAGGAAATTAGCATCAGGAAGAGGCAAGGAAACAGGGAAAGGACAACCAAATCAATGGGGAAATTAGCATCAGGAAGAGGTAATTTATTTTATTTTGTTAAGTAATTTTTATGCTGTGGATAAATTTTAATTTTTTCTGAATATTTATGATTATTTGAAGCTCAATGAATTATTTACACACTCAAAGAATTCTACGTTTGAAATTAAAATTCTATGTTAGAAATGTTACGTGTAGTTGTATGGATTTTTTTTCTAGGCTTGTTTATTTTTTTGGGTCCCTACACATGGTATCAAAGCTTCAGTTTGAATCACTGGAGCCTTAAGGGCCTACCTACCCACCTACCCAACTTAAGAATGGAACTATACCCATCCAGAAATTAGATAAATCTAGCAGTCCAAGGGCCCTGAAACCCTTAATTAGATAAATCTGGTCCAAGCTCCAGCTCCACCTCCACCTAACCTGCAAGACAAGCACACTTTTTTTAATTATATATACAGATATATATAAACAATATGCACTTTAAAAATGAAAATAGTATAATATTATACTTATTGCGAGTGTTGAATGAACTTTAACACTAGTTCAAATAAACAAACAAATAATAAAAACCAAAATATATATTTATGTCGATTTAAGTGCAACCAAGCTATTCATAAGATGATGTATTTCATGCATATTTGGACTTAGCTCGTTGAAAACATTTCAGAAAACATGATTACCCTAATTTAACTGGTAAATAAGTACTAAATGAATTTATTTCCATTGCATTTTTATGCTTTTGTTCTGGAGAAAAGCACAAGCAGGGAAGGTTATATATTCATCCATTACTTTTCCTTTTTCTTTCTTTGCTTTTGGTCCTTTTAAAAGGAAAATCTTGAGTTAGACACAATGGATCAACCTCTCCAGTATCTAGTGTATTGCCATTAACCTAATCTGCCTATGCTTTAACCTTGAAAATAAAATAAAAAAACCGATACTGCAAACAATTTCAAGAAATTAAGAAATACAATTAAAACAACACAATTACCATATATATATATATATATATTGATTATTTGAATACAATTAACATAT
>JASDQU010241668.1:33382-50688 GCA_032191745.1 Picea mariana | reverse complement strand
ATTGATTATTTGAATAGAATCATTCCCACTTCCACAAAAAAAAAAAAATTCAATACCAGGTAGTTTCTGAAATAATTCTTACTTGCCTGAACATATTTCAAATTGCATTCAATATGCGTATGAACACCCATTTTCATAGGATTCTCGATATTGATCCTTTCCAAGCTAATGAACCTTACATATATTGACCCGTCTGCATTCACGCCAAGCAACAAAGAAGGGGCACTGTCGGCTTTGGCATTGAATCTCAGTTCTTGCAACAGCCAAGCACCTACCAGATAACACAAAGCCTATTGCCAAATGCCAAGATGTCGAGGAGGAGCCTATGCGAGAGCCCAAAAAGGGTCTTCAACGCGTCAAGTTGATTGAGAACTGAAGACAAGTCCACGAGCTACCTCTAAATGCCCAAACGCATAGAGCATGAAACCACATGGAGGAGGACCTCACCGGGGGGTTTTACATTGCCCAATGCATCTGCGAGCTACCTATAAATGCCCAAATGCTCAGAGCGCCTAAACCTCATGGAGGAGGAGCTCACCCATGGTTTTTAATTTTCACAAATGCCCAACCTGTATATTGTACATCCGCCTCCCCTCTCCACAGATAAAAATGCCCAAGAAACAAATTACCAAAGAAAGAGCTAAGACCTGCATCCATAGAGCCAAGTCAACACAATACACAAGCCCAGCAATCAAGCGCAAAGATCAATTGCATAACCTCGTGCTCACTTCTCCTACAAGATCCTAGCCCCAATACCAGATCCACAAAACAATATACAACACCACCGAGCGCCTATCATCATCCAGTGCAACGGACAACCCCAAGAACCCCGTTTGATTCTCGCATGCCTCCTACCAACATTTTTGGTGCTTCCATTACGATTTCCACACAAGCTATCCAAGACCGAGCACCCAAGCGTCAGGAATCAAGACACAGGGAGGAGGATCTCACAAGTGGGCTCAAAATGCCTGCACTGCAAAACAAAAGAACCAACGATTCAAACAAGCCAAGTGCCAAGCTCAACTCCACTCCATATATCTCATCGAATAACTTAGGAGATATTCTGCACATATAAAGGACATACAACCCAAGCACAAGTGTCGAACACCAGTGCACAAATCATTCACCAAGAAACAAAACAAGCCATCACCTGACAAACGAGGAGGAGAAGCCATGAGAGAAGGCCATGGCAGCCGACCATGTAACCAGAAACCTCGCAAGAAGAAATAATAAGGAAAAGAGGAATTAGGGTTAAGGAATAGTTTAGGGTTTTGGTACTGAGAGCCGCGGGCCGGGCATGTGGGCCGCATGCCAGAAGCCCGACCTTAAAGGCTGCCAATGAATGCCTCATTCGCATCAAGTTATTAAGCATGTTACACTCTCGCCGAATTGAAGGTAAGATTTTTTTTTTGTTTATTAATATTAACTCTTGTTTTATTAATTTATATAAAAATATTAATACTGTTATGTAAATTTAAATTATTTAAATTAAACAATTTAAATAATTATGAGTTTTAATTTAATTTAAGGCAAGTAAATAATTTAATTACTTTAATTTAATTTAATAAAAGATAAGATTAATATAAATATAAATTAAATTAAATTAAAAGATTAGTGATATATAAGTTTTAAATTTAATAATATATGGTAAGATTAATATGATAATTAAAATTAATTGACTTATTTGTCATAATGATTTAGGGGTAAACTGGGTAAGTAAATTAACATTATAAATTTATCGTGTTAATAGTAGGTTTGAAACCTATGTCATTAATCATGTGATTAATGAATGTAATAGGGTTAAATAAAAATTTTAGAGGTCCATGGGTTTTGAACCCACGACCACCACCAGGTCCAAGCACTTTGGGGAATGAACAAACACCAACGTGCCACACATAGAGCTTAAAGGTTAATTATATTTATAATAGAGTTATTCATATTTATAAAGGTAAAAGGTCCTTGTAGAGTAGCGAGAGTTTGATGCATGTTGTGGGGAATAGTTAGGGTATAATAGGACATATGATAGGAAGCAATACATATGGGATTTGATGCACTATGGCGACTATGGTACAGTGCTAGCGTAGCTACCAGGCGAAGGAGACAATAGTTTTCTTAGGTGAAGAAATCAAGCTTAGACGATTTAACGCTAACCTAGCCAATCCCCTAAAGAGAGTAATTTATGTTTATAGACAAGTAAAGAAAAACTTACACCTAACCCTTTTTATAGTTTAAGTAGAACCAATTGAAACGTCCTTGAACTCACCCTGACAATGTTGGTTGATGCAGGTTAAATCATACAGGATGGTTAGGACTCGAGGGAATCGCGGCAGGGGAGCATCATCGCAGGAACCACCAACACTGCCAGTGCTACTGCCACCATCGCCTGAACTAGCTCTCATACTGCGCTCGTTGGAGGCCATAAATGAGACTTTAAAGGGGCGACAACTAGCAGGGACCGAAGTGGAACCCCCACCATCTGGAATGAGTAATCTAGAAGCGTCAAGGGATTTAGGGGGAGGACCTCCACTCGAAGACATCACCCGAGAATTGCAGAAGATCAAACTTCCATAGTTTGTCGGGGGTCGCGACAGTGAACGCGCAAAGGCATGGTTGGAAGGCATGACAATTTGTTTTTCCTTAAGGGACTATGCGTCCAACTCTAAGGCGAAAAATAGTGATTTTTCAGTTAAGAGACAGTGCCTTGAACTGGTGAGGTAACCTGGAAAGACAACTGCATCTTACCCTGGACACAGTATCTTGGGAACTTTTCAAGGAGAGATTTTGAAGGAAATATCTACCAGCCTACTATGAGGAACAACAAGTAGAAGAGTTTCATGCCTTTGTACAGGGAAACAAGACCATAGAAGAGTATGAGATCAAGGTTATGGAATTGGTCAAATATGTTTCATACATGGATAATGACCAATGATAGGCAGAACGCTTCATCTATGGATTGAACCCTAATATTAGAGCTATGGTACGAATGTGGAAACCGTATTTAGTAGCAGAAGCAGTGGAAAATGCGCGTTACGTAGAGGAACACATGAACTTGAATGGAGGTATAAGGTCGACCTTTCTGCATCGTCCTGGATTCGTCAGGAAGGCATCATCCTGGATTCGTCGGGAAGGCCCCTAGGACATTTTCTAGGGGAGGGGGCTCAAGGCCACCTCCATATGGTAATGGAGTCGTGCCAAGGATAGTAGCCATAGGGATTTCAATGGCAGCGAGTGTAGAATCTCGTTCATCACCAACGACGCAAACAGGTCCACAACCATCTCAGGGAACAACTAGTAGAGGCAGGGGTTCCAGGGGAAGGAACTCATTTAAGAGACAGTCACATAACAATGCACAGGTTCAATCTTGTGTTACCTATTGGGTATGTGGAGGACCCCATTACCAGCATGACTGCACAGAGTTACAATCAGGGTTCGTGCATAGAGAAGGAAAGGCCCCGATGGGAAGAGCAAGTAGCAGCCACCATATTTACGCAGCGGTTAATAATCGCAAGGCCGAACATCAATCCATAGTGGTGGAGTCATCAAGCATGCTAAATCATATCATTGGTAAGATTTTATTTGATTCTGGTGCGACAGATAGTTTCATTTCACCATCTGCATTAGAAAAGAGTGGGGTGGCAGCCTACGAGCACGATGACTTTAAACAAGTCGAGATGGCTTCGGGGGAAAAACAAGCGATAGGACCTAGTGTTGATAATTGCATAGTAGACCTGGGAGTGTGTACTACCAGGTTGAAGGTATACGTCACTTCTCTCGGGGTGTATGACCTTATCATTGGAATGGATTGGTTAGTAGCTCACATAGATTTGGTATATTGTTTCGGAAAGAGGGTGCTCTGTGTAGACGACGAAGGAAGGCCAATAGAGATCCAGGGTGTACAGAGAAAAGTGTCATTACACTTTATCTCAACTATGAAGGTTAAGCGATGCTTGAGACAAGGGTGTCGACTTTATGTAGTGGAAGCAGTGAACGAAAGGAAGGGACCCTCATTGGATCAGTACCCGGTACTATTAGAATTTAAGGATGTTTTTCCGAACGAGTTACCAGGGTTACCTCCTGAGAGGGAGCTTGATTTTACTATTGAGCTAAAACCTGGTGCAGAACCATTCTCCAAGACTCCATATCGGATGACAATGAAGAAACTTTGTGAATTGCAAATGCAGTTGAAAGAGTTATTGGACTTAGGGCTAATAAGGCGCAGTGTTTGACCTTGGGGTGCACTAGTAATTTTTGTAAAGAAGAAGAATGGGTCCTTACGACTGTGTATAGACTATAGGGACTTGATCCGTGCTACACTGAAAAATAGGTACTGAATGTCACAAATAGATGACCTCTTCGATCAGATGAAAGGAGCGGTAGTATTCTCAAAGATCGATTTGCGATCGGGGTATCATCAGTTAAGGATTAGGACATTAGGAGTTTGTCGTAGTACCTTTTGGATTGACCAATGTGCCAGCAGTATTCATGAGCCTCATGAACGGCGTATTCCGAAAGTACTTAGACCGTTTTGTACAAGTCTTTCTAGATGACATCCTCATCTATTCCAAGAACGAAAGAGAACACGAGGAACACTTGCGAGTGGTGTTGTCTTGCCTTAGAGAGAACAAATTGTATGGGAAGTTGTCGAAGTGTTACTTCTTTTAGAAAGAGATCCACTATTTAGGTCATATCATTTCCGGTGAAGGAATCTTTGTAGACCCAGAAAAGGTAAAGGCCATTATCGAGTGGCTAGTGCCGAAAAATGCCCATGAGGTGAGAAGCTTCATGGGGCTAGTAGGTTATTATTGGACATTTTTGGAGGGATTCTCCAAAATAGTGAAACCCATCACCTCCTTGCAGCACAAGGGGGTTAGGTATGAATGGACAAAAGAGTGTGATAGTGCATTCATTGAGCTTAAGATGTTGCTACCTAGTGCGCCAATTCTACAAGTACCGTATATGGAGAAGGACTTCATAGTCTACACGGATGCCTCGAAGCAAGGGTTGGGGGCCGTGCTAATGCAGGATGGAGGAGTGATAGCTTATGCATCAAGAAAGTTGAAGAAACACAAAGAGATATATGTGACTCATGATTTAGAGTTGGCAGTCGTAATGCTAGCTCTGAAACTTTGGAGGAACTATCTTGTAGGGAGAAACTTTGAGCTCAAAATGGACCATCAAAGTTTAAAACATCTCTTCACTCAAAGAGATCTCTGAATGCCAGGAAAAGGCGATGGAGTGAGTTTATGAGTGAGTACGATTTTGGTATTTTATACATCAAGGGAAAGGAAAATGTGGTCATAGATGCCTTGTGTAGGAGACGACGTATCTTCTCCTTGGTACCCTTAAAGGTCAATCTGAGGGAACATGTGTTGACACAACTCCAAGGAGACAGTTGGTATTTGAAGGTTACTTCAAACCTCCAAAGAGGGAGGCAGTTAGATCCAAAGTATGAAGGATATAGTCTGGAAGCAAACGGACTATTGAGATATCGAGGAAGGATGTACATCCATGAAAATGGGGATATTCGAAGCATCATACTGAAGGAAGCCCATAGAGCACTTTATTGTGCATATCTGGGTGTGAAGAAGATGTACGCAGACATGAGGAATCTCTTCTTATGGGTAGGCATGAAGCACGATGTAGTCCATTTCCTCACCAAATTCCTAGAGTGTCAACAAGTGAAAGCCGACCACCATCACCCAGCAGGCCTCCTACAACCACATGATGTTCCTATGTCCAAGCGGGAAGTCATTTCTATGGATTTTGTTGTGGGGTTGCCGCTCACATCTCATAGACACAATGCCATTCTTTTGATAGTGGATAGGTTAACCAAGAGTTCTCATTTTATTCCGGTTAGAGACACTTACGATGTCACTGATGTGGCACATGTGTTTGTAAGCGAGGTTATCCATCTACATGGGATACCTAAGAAGACCATTTCAGATAGGGACTCCCAATTCACTTCTAGGTTTTGGACAAGTTTGTAGTCAGCGTTGGGGACTCAGTTGAACTTAAGCACAACTTATCATCCTGAAACAGATGGGAAAACTGAGAGAGTAAATCAAGTCATGGAAGACATGCTCAGGATGTATGTCATGGATAATCAAACCCAGTGGGAGAAGTACCTACCTTTGGTAGAGTTTGCCTACAATAAAAATTTTCATAGCTCCATCAGAATGCCACCCTACGAAGCTTTGTATGGAAGGCCATGAAAAACGCCGTTGAGTTGGGATAGACTAGAAGGCTGAGTAACAATTGGGCTATAATTGATTCAATAGATGGAGGAATAGGTGATTCAGATTAGGAAAAGACTAAAGGAAGCACAGGATAGGCAGAAAAGTTATGCGGATGCACACATGACCGACCGAAGTTATGAAGTGGGAGACAAAGTTTTCATTTGTATCAGGCCTAATAAGAGTACCATATGGTTCGGGAAGGGAACAAAGTTGTCACCTCGATTTATAGGACCATTCAGAATCCAAGAGAAAATTGGACCCATTGCCTATTGTCTCGTACTACCACCCAACTTGCATAAAACTCATAATGTTTTTCATGTATCTGTTTTATGTCATTATGTTGATGATGAATCACATAAACTAAATTGGAAGAAATTGTAGGTATTAGACGTGGGAACTCTCACGGTACAACCATTACACATATTGGACCGTAGAGTCTGACAGCTCAGGAACCGTCTGGTAGACCAAGTTAAGGTCCAATGGGACAAGTATAGTCCAGGATCTGCTACTTGGGAAGATGCCGAGACACTACGACGAGACTATTCCTCACTTTTTTGACCACCTCGAGAATATGTTTCTTGAAGGTGGGGTGTGTGTAACACCACCTTTTGACTTAGACAGCCAGGATTACCTGAGGCCTATATACTTTATTTTCTAGTCACAGTGAAAATATTAAATGATACACTTAAACTTTAAAATGTAAGAACTTTTATGAATGTTTAAATGTTATTGATTATGATGTATATAATGCGATCTGCTATGTGAATGTAAGTTTTATGAATGTTTGAATGTTATTGATGATGATGTATGTAATGCGATCTACTATGCGAATGTAAATTTTACGAATGTTTAAATGTTATTGATGATGATGTATATGATGCAACATATTGTGAGAATGTGAATTTTATGAATGTTTCAATGCTATTAGAATGATGCTGGATATGATGCAATCTATTTTGGTAAATGATAATCTTATGAATGGGTGTCGAAATTGAATTATGGGATATTATGAGATCTATTTCAAACTGGAAAAATTTGATGTTAAGTTGTTGGTACAAGGATACCAAATAGAAATGATGAGTGTATGCAATTACATGATGATAATGCATATAAATGTATGAGTTTGTGTTACAGACTAATCTGCAAGTTATGGGCTAGGAAATAGCCAACGTAATGATGATAAAAGTGGATATCATGACCACTTACCGAGAAACATTATGGTACAAATATTTTTATGTGAAATTATATTGGTTTGGATGCATTGCTATGATATGTGGACCAGTGAAGGATTTCAGGTGATGATACTGCCCATAACCGAATAAACAATGACAAAACTCCTAGCAACACGGTGCCACTGTATATTCCATTTTAGGGTGTGGACCCTAGTTATGATTAGGAGGGGTGGAGGCATTTTCCACCGTGTATCCTCTGAAACCTGAAGTCATGGGAGGATGGTGTTATCTCACGCTCCCCAAGACGTGTGATAATGAATGTCAGTTTCCTACCGGGGAAGCTTGGTTGAGATAGTGACACTTCCACTTACGGGTTCTATTTGGATTTAGGTCAATATAGTTGACACTCCAAGATAGTCCAGCAGAGGAAGGATAGGAATGGAGATGGAAGTAGGTTAGGGAGGAAGGATGAGTAGAAATAGTTGAGAAAGTATGGAGACTTTTCTTATGGTGGAATTTAATGTTTTCCCCTTCTAAAAAGAAAATGTGTATATATGAATATTCATAATTATGTAACTAAACCACAGTTGTCTAAATAAAATTGTTGAATTGGATAATTGTAATTAAAGGATTTCACAAACATTTGATTGGTTATTGTCTTTTATAAAAGACTAGTCTTGTTGATTGGATTGGATGCATACATAAAATACTATAAGGGTGATAGTTATTGATTATTAGTACATGCACAAGACTTGTATATACTAGCTACACATGCATTTCTTGTACATGTACACTAGTATGTATGAGTTTTCTTGGCTTACTTACTAATAGTGTCGGTTAATTTCCATGAATGTGTGAACCATGTTTTTTTTCCTTGTATCATGAGATACCTTAACTTTGGGACGAAGTTTCCTGAAGGGTGGGTGTATGTAACAACCCTAATTAAATAGCTCATAGGGATTTTTAATTATAATTAATTTGATAATCTGACTGTCCTAATATGTTAGTTAAACAATAATTATTTCTTAATAATATTAACTAATTAATTATTATTAATTACTTGTTCATATCTGTCAATGATTAATTAATTATTAATTGATTGATTAATTATTTGAGTAAAGAATTAAAAAGGGTTAATAATTTAATTTATCAAATACTTACATGTACAAGGGGGGGAAAGAAACATTGAATAAGGGGATAAGACATTAAATATAGGGATAAGTTAATAAAGGAGGAGATAAGATATTAATAAGGGGGAGGAGACTCGGTGAAGGGGGGATATGACGGGGAGGAGTCTTACGGGGAGGATTATTCTTTTGGAGGGAGGAAGCATTTTGAGGAGGAGGATATATTTCGGTTGGAGATTTTTTTGTGGAGATCTTTGGTGTGAGGAGTTTGATATTGGGAGTTTCAGTGAACCATTGTAGGGGCACCGGGTTGCTGGGGGTTTTGGTCACGGGGGCCAGGATTCCTTTAGGCTTCCTGGAGCTAGGGAGGTGGACAGGCTGCTCCTAGCTAGCTGGGAGGTTAGTCAGTTTGGTCAGAGTTGGTCAGTGCATTTGGCTAGGAAAGGCAACAGGGAAAGGACAACCAGATCAATGGGGAAATTAGCATCAGGAAGAGGCAAGGAAGCAGGGAAAGGACAACTAGATCAATGGGGAAATTAGCATCAAGAAGAGGTAATTTATTTTATTTTGTTAAGTAATTCCTATGCTGTGGATAAATTTTAATTTCCGTTGAATATTTATGCTTATTTGAAGCTCAATGAATTATTTACGCACTCAAAGAATTCTACATTTGAAATTAAAATTTTATGTTAGAAATGTTACGTGTAGTTGTATGGAGTTTTTTTTTAGGCTTGTTTATTTTTTTTGGTTCCTACAGAGGAACCTAAGGAAGACTCAAAAGAAGAAAACTTATACAATCGATAACTATGATCTAGTTTTCCAAATGCAACAACAATGTCTCAATTTTATAGTTCTCGAATGATTACATCATTAGGAGAAAACTCTATTGTTTTGCCATTACCATAATGACAAATCTGATATATAGAGAGAAGATTTGTAGATATGTTAGGGACAAGAACAATATCATTAATGCACCCTTTATCTATCTACACTGTGTTGGATCCAAAAACACCCAACTGTGTAGAGTCTCCAACTAAAATCTTCGATATACTACATTCATATGTAGAAGCCAACAACTCATTATAATTATTCATGTGGTGTGAAGCACCATAATCAAGTATCGAGTTATCTGAATATGTGTACAAGGCTTGAGCTGATAAAGCATGTACTTTACTTGGAGAAAACGATTTGGGTATTGAAATCTTGTATTGCCTCATGGCCTCATTAAAAGATTCAAGTTTCAACCAACACTTAGATTCTACATGCCCAAGTCCGCCACATAAACTACATGTGTCATTTCAATTCTTCTTCCTTTTCTTGGAGGAAGACTCACCAGACTTGGAAGATGGAGGAAAAGGTTTTGTTTTCTGCTGAGGCTTGGAGGTAAACTCACCGGCTGGAGGAGAATAATTCTTCTACTTATACCAAGTCTTGCACTTATTTTTGGAGGTATGAGCCATAAGAGCCTTATTGTTAGAGCCAAAAAAATAATCTAAATGAGTAATATTAGATTCTGCTCTAGTATGACGCTCATATAAAATCTCAAAAGAAGGAATTTTAAACTCACTTCCCAGTTCATCTATAGTAGAATAAAATGCAGAAGAAAATACCTGATAAGGACCTTTTAGCTTGGATAAAATCAAGAAGATGCACTCTTCATCTGATTTAGTTTTTCCATAGCGTTTTAGTTTTTCCACCAGTAACCTGAATTTCAGAAGATAGTATTCAATGGATGCATGCTCATCCGGTACCAATGATGACAACTTTGCTTCCAATTGTAGGGCTCAAAATTTGTTGAATTTTCCAAATAAGGAAGTTAACTTGTCCCAAATTGCTTTTAGAGTTTTACAATAAACTATGTGGAACATTAAGCTATCTGAAACATGAAAACCAATGAGGCCCATGGTTTCATCAAGTTTGTTTTGATAGGTGAATCTATTGATTTCCTTGGTGAATATTGGTTGAGCCTCAAATAACATCGGCTAGAGCCCTTATGATTGCAACAATTGGTGCATCTTAAGTTTCCATGTCTGATAATTATGGGGAGTTTGGAGCTCAATTGTCCTTAACTTTTCCATTTACAATAGAGAGTTCAATTAAACACCAAATCTAGGTGTATTATCTCAAAAAGAAATGGAAACCTAGGCTCTAAACAAACAACTCTAAAAAATATTTACAACAACATGTTTATATTCCACACATAATGTTACTTGGATAGAGGCAATGCTATTTAAATGTTTCTAGGTTTAGAACAAAAAATCCTTAGGCACATATACCGCTATCTCTTCAGCTATAAACAAGGAAGACTACCACTATATTTTTAGCTAACAAACAAGGGCATAATTGAGCATTGGATCTGGAGTGAAAGGATTGAGCCAATGATTTTAAAATGATAAAACAATCAGAAAGAAAATTTAGATTAGAATAAACCCTCAATGTTGAATTCCAGTGATGATCAATGCTCGAAGGGCCGATCTCTTATAGCTTTAATGCCATATATTTTGATATTTCTTTCCAATTTATTGGGGCGAATGAGCATAGAGGCCCGATGGACGAGCTGGACAAGATGGGAACTTTGATACTCCTTCGATTTCCTCTCTAAATTTGTGGATAGCACCCACCAGGTCGATCGAATAACCTTCAGATAGACTATTACTGGATGAATTGGATCTTTTTTGGACGGGTTGGGTGTTCTAGCATGAGATCTGGGATCCAACAAAGTGATAACTGAGTTCCAACAAACCGATCTGAGATCCAACAAAGTGAGAACTGAGATCTGTGATCATGCCTTCGAATCGAACGCCTAGTGTATATATAAGTCCTCTTGTGTGATTGATGAACTTGCAAACTCAATAGACAACAACCCAATCGATGTTGGACAATGACACCAACACACCCCACAACAAGATTTCCCATACACCCTATGCCGACTAAGGGAAGGGTGTGGTGAATTGTGTGGACATTAGGAAAGTTTTCTTTAGTATCTCTCTCCCTACCAATTCTTGCAAATTAACGATGTGTTCCTTCGATAGAAGCTGGTTTCTCCAAGCAACCATGGGGAATGAAGATCATAAAAGGAATGCAATGGAATTCTACTTCTTACTAGAATATTTATTGATGGGAGAATAAATCATTTTACATCCTGTCCACATATACTAGACCATCTATAGAAAGAGCTCACACAAAGAGGGAGAGCTTATTGTGGATAGAGACCACAAATTTGCAAATCTACATCAAGATCAAAGCATAGATCGATTTGTAGAACAAGAGGCAAGGGGCTTAGAAAATACACAAAATGATCCACAAATGATGAAGAACACGAAATGGGTATCATTGTCCACATAGAATATTGGGTCAAAATGTGACACCCAATTGTGGATCTTGAAGATCTAGATGGGAAAAAACGATTCAACCCCAATGATAACCCGTGTTCATGTGAAAAAGAAGTATTAAAAAACATGGAGAGAGATCTACACTTATCAACACAAATGTTGAAGTCAATTGATCCTAGTGGCTACCAAGGGCTTGGAAGAAGTAAATAAAAAGGGGAATTATAGGAATTAATCTCTCTTACAAAGGGAAATGAGAAGACCACGGATGGTTTACTAATAACATTGATTAGACATCTTGCAACTCTCTCAAAAAAATGAAAAGTGGTTTGTAGTTTAGCTCACTCATTGAGGTAATAAGACAAGGAGATGGTTGGGAAATTTACCCACTCCATTGATAAGTCAAAGAAGCACATGTTGGTTGTCCACAAACAACCAAGAAGCATGACATGTCCTACCCGTCCTAAGTAAACCTATACATCAAACAATTTACATGATTAGATGCCAAAATTATGCAAGTGGTGTAAAATGAATGTTGCAACAATAAAATAAAATTTGAAAATTTGTAGGTCCCATGAGAACCGATCATTTTCGTCCAAGTAATTGTGGGCTACCCAACTCACATGGAGTACAATAATTATTATGGTACATATAATTTAATGTTGTGTATGCTGGCCTATGCACAGTTAGATTTATACGACAGAACATTAAATGCTAAGTTGTACACCATCTAATTAAATGATATGACACTAGTCTAGCATACATACCATTTAATGCTTTATAACATGATGCTTATTGCTCCCCTTTGATAATACCAACAAACTACAGTGAGGAATTGAATATTGTTTACAATTTACTATTGATTTTAGTGTTGGTACCTTTCTACAAGATTAGATTCAAGACCAAGATGAAAGAATATGAAATTGAAGCCAAGCTCATGAAGAAAGTCGAGAGTCAGCCCTCACTACTTGGGATAAAACCCCGACTTTGAGGGCCTACTAAAAGTATCTCATCGGAGAACTACATGTAACTAAATGGAGTACTTGTCCAAAATCAAGTAGGTATGTACGTTATAGGCTATATAGTATAGGGCCTAGGATATACTCATGGCTTCAATATAGGTTCGTAACTCATTGAAGCCTGAAGGAATCAATGATTATGCATGGGTAGGTAAATATGTTGCCATGTCACTAGAGGTTCGCTGAAAGAATAAATGACAATAAATGTAACTTGTCCTAGAGTCAAGTCTGCTTACAACAGTCAATGCATTTTTCAGATTCTCAATTTCCCATGGGCCATAATCCATTCAACTTCACTTTGCAATGTTGGGCCTCGCCCATTCTGGTTTCTTTTCTCTGCTTCGGTAACTCGGTGTTGGGTCTTCTCTACATCATTAATTTCCAAGGGTTCATTTTACTTAGTGTTGTGTATTCTCTTCTTAGTGGACCATGGATTTTCACTCTTCTTTTAACTTACAAGGGGTTCACTATGCTTGATGGGTGTTGGGTTTGCTCTTCTCAAGTGGATCTGCTCCACTTCATTAACTTCTAAGAGTTTTACTTACTACTAGGTTTGTTCCACTTCGGTTAGGGAACTTTGATGGTGAAATCATTTGGTAAGCTTGTGATTTTAAATGAATTAGTTAGAATCAAGCATTTTATGGAAAAGTCTTTTATTTAGTCATAAATTTTGCAGATTTGTAGGTTTACTTAATCAAATCCATTGGGTTTTTTTTGGGTGGGGATCATTTTGTAAAATTTGATTAGTAATGTTTGGGTAGGAATAATTTCATAGCTTCACATAGTGTAGTGTTGTTTCTTAGACTTATGTCTATGGTGATACTCAGGTTACATTTTTTTGCTCAAGGTTTTCCTCTCACTACCTTCACCTCCCTCTATCTCGTTTCATTTACTATAACTAGATCAACCTTTGCTATAACTCAAATTGATGCTTCCTAACTCACAAGTGATTGATTTGAGAAGTTTTACACCCTATTTGGAAATCTTTTGGAAATAGTAAAATAACAAGTGTTTTACTTGGAATTTTATAAATATAAAAGATTCAACACAAAAAGAACATATAGGCTCTCACTTCATGTTATATTTATGTCTAAAGCCTCTCAAATACCTCATAATGATGTTGGTCAAAATTACATAGAACTCCCCATTCATGATGGCATGTCCAAGAATCATGACCTTGTAGTAAGTCATATATGATGGTATATACCCATTCAATGCAAATTATGCTGGTATATATCCCTTCAATTCATATGTATCTCATGATTAATGACAATGTCTAAGTCACTGTAAACTCTCATGAGTTTCCTTTTTCTAACTCACCTCCAACAAACAAGTATAGCATTGTTTTGATCCGACCCTTTAAAAATCCTTGCTAGGGGCATTTAGTTAAGGAATGGATTCTTGCTTGGAAATGGGGGAAGGGTCTCTTTTGCATAGATAATATGTGATGAATAGACAAATAGAAATGGAAGCTAGCGAGGAGATTGAGTGTCTGGTTAGATCCTTTTAAAAAGAGGGGTTCCTTCGCCTCTGATTCTTTATGGAAAAATCCACATATAACTCTCACTATATAGTGAAATCCTATGGTCACATACCCTCCTTCTATGGACCCTACTCTCGAACTGGAAAGGATGCCCTCTCACATGTCCCTCTCCCTATCTTAGGATGTCCCTCTCCCTATATTAGGAGTACATAAATGAATGTTATCTCATTATTGATGAACTTATTATTATTTAGAGTCTTTTTCTTTAAATAATAATATACTAGTGAACCACTGGAATAACTTACCAAATGGTCTCTTAGAACTTATTGATTTAGCATATATTTGTGCAAGGATGTACATGTTGTGACAATTCTGAGTCAATGGATTTGTAAGTGCTATGTTCTTTAAATAGTATACATTTTGATGATTTGAATATGTTGATTAGAATAGGAAAATACAAGGACAATTTAGCTAATAAAATTGATATTGTTTCTTTTATGGTCTAGAGGTTTATCCTTTAATTTTTTAAATAAAGAAACTTAATAGTTGTTCATTGTTGTTATTATAATTTTTTGTTTGAGGGTGTGGGTTCTATACATTTTGAGTTTATAGTCATTTGTTGGGATGCCATATTTAGCAATAACATGTTGCATTTAAGATGTTTCTTTGTAAAATATGAAGATGAAGGTGTTACATTCAGAATGTTTCTTTTGTAAAATATCACTCGAGTGATAAGTCTTTAAAAGAGAATTTTGAAGTATGATTCACTATGTACTATGTAATATTCAACAATATTTCATTTTGATAATACAAGTTATAGAGAATGTTGGTTAAATTATTAATATTTTTGATGAGTATGTTTTGAGTTATTTTTTTCTCTAGAAAATAGTATAGTCAAAATATAGCATGATAAATTATAATGATGAAATTCCATATAACAAAAATAAAAATTGAAACTTATGAATCTCCATAAAACATAAAATGAGAGACATGAACTGCTATCAAATTTTCACTTGATAGGGAAAGGGAAAGGGAAAGGAAATTTGAAATTCTAGACCTGCTTTTAAATCCTTTGGTCTTTGTCTAACGTCACTATGTACGTCTTAGATCACCCCTGCCGTCGATCAGACCTTACCTAATTAGACGACCTAAATCATTTCCGAGGTACGTGGGGCTTGGAGGACATTAACCGTTTGGATGCATGTATCCCCTACGCCTAGGGATGTTTCCCGCTGTTTATTTTGTGATGCATGTGTGTGGATAGGGTCCTCAAGCAAATCATCACATGAACCCTTTAATTAGAGTCTTAAGTTTTTATTAAATTTTGGTGGGCACTTTCTTCTTTTTATTAGTGTTAGTTGTATTTTTCATCGAATCTCTTAATTTATTCACAAGTATGGGTAAATGGGGAGATGATTCTCTCGTGATGAAGAATACCATTGAGAGCAAGAGCACATAGAATTAGTGGTGACACTTTTTCTTTTTATTAGTGTTAGTTGGATTTTTCATCGAAGCTTTTAATTTACTTAACAAGTATGGGTAAAAGGGGAGATGATTCGCTCATGATGAAGAAGACCATTCAGAGGAAAAGCACAAATAATTAATGGTGAAGGAAAATTAGAGAAAGAGGAGAGAAATAAAATAGAAAAAGGGATGGAAGGAAAAAGCGCTTCAATAAGAAAGGACTTTAGAAGCATAAAAGATAACCATTGAGAGGAAGAGCACACTATTAGTGGTGAAGGAAAATTAGAGAAAGAGGAGAGGAATAAAAGAGAAAAAGGAATAGAAGGAAAAAGTATTTTAATAAGAAAGGAATTTAGAAGCATAAAAGAAGAAAGGTGTTATCACCTTAAAAATGCTCACTTGCATCATTTTTAGGAGTTACATTTCAATGATCACTATTGGTATGCACAACCCTAATCTCCAACCCATTTCCACCATCATACTACTTCATAGTTATCGAAATGAACCTAGTCATCCCCTTAACTTTACTAAAATTGGCCAACATAGATATTGTCCCAAGATGTGCATGCAGGAAATGTAGAAATACCCTAAAAAATTTGTGTTTCCCTACAAAATAATAGCTATGATTGTTTCTCGCCTTATCAATGTGCCCAAATTGTCGTGATTAAATGTTAGTTACATGTGGACCATATCAAACCCTAAATTTTATATTTAAATTTGATCCAGTAATCTTTAGCTAATATAAGGAAAAGAATGCAAACATGGTTATTCAAAACACAATTATAAATACAACACTTGAGGTCACTCCATCCATCCATCCATCCACAAAATTAAAGTTATGATGTTGGAATGTCATTGCAATCTTGAGGACATCTTCCTCTTAATTACATATTTTTTCCACTTTTCCTTGTTCATCAACCAAATTTGGAGTTACAAGTACACGAAATAAGCAAAGGACCAATCCCAAGGAATGGTTTTGGAGTGCATTTGACTTCGAACTAATTTCTCTTGGGAAAGACTCATCTCGCTAGTGCAAGTGGCCTACCTTGGTAAATGAAAAGAGAGACGATGAAACATGAAATTCTATCAAGTTGTTTCTGAAGGAAGCCTCACAACAAAGGAACACGATGATAGATATTATCTTCTAGAACCTTCGATGATTACTAATGGAAAGTGAGACACCTTCAACAAGAAACCAATTCGAAGGTACGACACCCTTCAAGGTACAAGTTAAATTTGAAAGTCATTTATTTTTAGGAATTAGATACATGCCTATGTTTTGGAGAAATGGTTAAATTTGTTAAAGAGATATTAATTTGTTCAAAATATTTTGGACATCGAAAATATCACCTTTGGTCTCCTTAACTCCCTTCCCCGTGTTAAATATTTGTGGGAAATTTATTGGGAGACACATGACATAGATGAGTATACAACATTTAGGATAGAACCCACTTGTGAAACGTTTTTTGAAACCCT